>JAOTQK010000002.1:5873867-5885127 GCA_025642025.1 Rhododendron ferrugineum
TCATGCTTACCAAAAAGTGTATTGCATGGTAAGCATGATATCACTTTGTGGTGGGATCCACACCATTTCAACCAATAGGAAGAAAGGTAATGTTCACCCTCTTTTAAGGAGGGTGAATAAAATTGCACTCGGATTAGATGTTATTTAATATTGACTTATGGTACTCTCTTCATATTTTGTTTAAAGATGATGTTACTTTGGCAAAACTTCCAAGATACATTGCCATCTGCGTCCATCAGTTGCCCCCTCGGCTAACTCCTCCCCAGATATTATCATACTTTTTGCCTGTAAAAAAATCTGTTTTGTGAGAAAAGTTGGGCCTGTGCATTATTCAGGTTCCGTTCAATGTATTCAATCTCAGAGTTTCACCAAAGGAATCACCTCGCATTTGGCTGATTTGGGAGAAAGAGAAATTGTGCTCCAAAGTTAAAAAGAAAATGGTACTTACCAAAAAGACAGAAATTGGGGTATGTTGAAGATTAAGTTTGACTATCAGGAGCAAAGAGAGCAACTTTTGAGCAGGTTTAGAGTCTCTTACATAACCAACTTTTCGTTATGCATTGGCAATTTCCAAAATAACTATTAGCCTTTCCCGTATTCATGGTGGCGGAATAGTTTTACGAGCAACTTATCACAAATCATATATCCTCTTTTTTGTCTGGATTGAGGAAAAGGAATGCAAATAAAACTAAGAAATCACATGCTTTTGGTTCTAGGGGAATAGAAATTCGTTTCCTCAATGTTGGTCCTCAGTTGAGGGTCTAGTCTTCATATGATTATTCTTCAGCCATCACTACCAACCAGTGTTCGAAATTGCGGCGCCTAGGCGCTTGGCGGCAGGTTGGCACCACGATCGGCCCCTCTCTCTCTCTCTCTCTCTCTCTCTCTCTCATCCACGTTTAGACTCAAGGTGTTTTGCTGAGGTGTTCTCCTGATTGTCTTAAAAATAATTTCACAAAAAATATTTGTAAAAGAAGGCCGAATCACTCGGCGGCGCCTAGGTGGGCTTGGCACTTGGCGGTGGGTCACTGTCCGACTGGCGCCGAGCACCATTTAGAACACTGCTACCAACCCTCGGCCCTCCGACCTCGATAATACATCATAATCATGGCCATCAGGAACAAGAAGGACTCTCAGATGATAATGCTTTCTACAGAATTCTCGTCCCCTGTAGTTTCTACTACATGCTTAGCAGATTAGGATGTTATCAATCTCGTACTTTGCCGGATGGTACTGGAGATTATGTTCTATAGCGGAAGTAAAACGATACATGAGACAGAGAATTCTGTTTCAGCCAGAGTACCGACCTATTCTAGGCTGTTTGGGCCTTCCGGGTGATGCTTTGGACATTTTACATACACGAGACTTGCCTTTAGACTTGATTTCACGTTTTTATGCTATTTGGGTCTCTGAAACTTGACTAATCGAGTTGAGAATTTTTCAAGGATTTCATGGATGCATGGGATTAGACTTGAGTGTGTCAGGGAAACTCGTTGGGTTTGTCCATGATCTTAATGTAGTTGCCTATTAGAATCAGTCATGTCAATATAATATAGTTGAAATTGACGTTTCTTAGTCCCTATGGTTTATACTTGTGTGCTGAAATATGATGCTAAAATGGTTTGGTCGTTGATGTCACATTTTGTGCAAGTTATGCAACCTCGAAAATGTTCCCTACTAAGAGCCGTAAATCATTGACAGAATGCTGGTAGTACCGGTATGTACCAATGACAAAAACAGTAAACAATTGAGATTAAGACACTACTATATAGCTCGTTACCCATCTACTATATATTCCACTCTTAAGGGAAAGGCAAAGACTGGGGTTCTAATATTCTGAATATGAGATCTCCCTCTACCTGAATGACTCATTAAGGCATCTATGTGACGTTATATGGCAGTTTATTTGACTCTAGCTAGGTTTTGTGTTAATCTGTATCAATGTCCAATAAGATGAAAAAAAAAAACTGGAAACTGTTATTCTTATACTTTTATTATCGTGTAGATACAGATGAAGAAAGAGAAGCAAGCATGAAATCAATGCTTTGGCTTTCAGAAAATTATTTAGACAGCTTTTTCGGGGGATACAACAAATGCTTCCCATTTTGCTCGCTCATGTACGAGTCCCTGTGTACCTGTTTACCAAGAGTTGAAGTTGGGCTCCTATCTGTATTTGAATGCCGTGAATGTAGATGCTTTTCGGCATCCAAGTAACGCGTAGTTCCAAACCTAGATGTCCCGTCTGCAGAATATTTCATGAGATCAGCTTGAGGGTTTAGTGGTTTCCATTTTAGAGATTGGCCATGAGGTTTGTATTCCTTATCTGAGAAGCTTTCATCTGCAACTGCATCATACCTCGTGTTCCTTTGGTATTTGTTCATGGGTAGGTTACACTTCATATTTGAACCCGAATCGTTGTGCTTCAACCATGGTATGCTGTCTCTATTATTCTCAGTATCCTCATCACTTTCGTCGAAAACTATTTCCTCACTCAATGGTGAAGTCTGACCTAGTTTTGCGGTCACTTCTCCATTGTACTGATTATCAATGTCTGTATCCGAACTTGAACTAGAGAATGCCCTTCCTAGTTCTTCTTTCTTGTAGCTCCTTTCCCAGTCTTTGAGCTGTCTTTTTCTTCTATTCTGTGGGGTGTCTTCATCTTCTGACTTGGGGCAGAAGCTATCAACTGGATGGATCTTGTCAAAACCAAATCCACTATCCGAGGACTTGAGGTTCTCTGAAGCTACATCCTCATAGGTTCCATGTTTAGATTTTGAGGTCCCACCAGAAATATATTCACTTTGTTGTGTATGATTGGAACCATCATGATCGTCATGATCTTCATCTCTTGACTCAGATCTACATAGTTCAACAGCAGCTCTTGCAGCTACAGCCGCATAAGCTGCTGATTCAAAAGCGTCTCTGGCTGCATCTGCTACATCTTTATACTTCTTCCTACCTTTCATTGATTCAGTGAATTTCTCATCCTCTGTGATCGATTCAAGAAAATCAGGTACTTCTACACCAAGTGCAGGATCATTGTTACAAGCTTCAGTAGGCTTAAGCTGTTTTTCTAGTTGATTGATGTCTTGTTCCTCCTGCAATTATCAAAAGATGGTAGCTTTCTGGAATAAGATATTCAAGTGTTTGGTTGACAAATAAGTGCTGATATCGTACAATAATGATAAAAGCCACCATCCAATTCATTTATCAGGGTTATAGTTCTTGTTCAGTTACCTCTGCAGTGGTATGATCATCTTCGTCGAGCCGGATGGTGATCCCATTGTCAGAAGCGATTTGCTTCAGTATGTTTTGTCTGCTCTCCAAGCTTGCTTGTGTTGTTGAAAGCTTCTTTACCATCTAGAGAAACAAGACATAAATATTGCAGAAGTCTGTCTTCTAAAACTTTGATTCGCAAACTTTATGTCCTTACCTTGAGATTTACTCTACAGTTGTTCCTTAATTCAACAGCACGAGCAACAAATTCTTTTCCATATCTTGAGGTGAAAATTCCTCGAATTTCTTGGAGCTCTGGGAGTTCTCCGCATCTTGAAGCTGCAAAGATCAAGCTCGATGCGGCTTCATTTAGCTCCTCTGGGCAGTCCCTGTGTAACCACATTAACACTGTACGCTCAAGACTTGAAAAAACTGTGGAAATACGATAGCAGGATGAGCTGTTTCACAAATGTAATTTGGCACAATTTGATTTATCATAGGATTCGGCATCGCTATTTCTTTGGTTCTTACCCACACACTAAACTAGAAAGCATTCAAGTGCCAAAAAGAGGATCCATTTGACATAGCTTAGTTCAAAAGAGCCATACCCATCGTTCATCATAGATGAGCAAGAGCAAGTCTTGCTCGATTATGAAATACCACAGAGGAAAGAGGTTTGGTGATTTTACAAGTGAAGCTAGTATTATAGTCAAGCAAGGGTAGGAGTTGTAGGACTATTACTGGATTCCATTCTTTATGTGACTTCTTCGAGGGCTATGTTGGATGCACGTAATCTTGGATGGGATGCGAATCCGATTACTCGGAATCAAGTATCGAGTTTGCTATGTCACAATTCACATGGATCTGGCATTTTGGGCAAAGTACATGTGTCAACACGACAGGATACGGGTGCAGGTGAGGGATATGTGTTGGACACATGTCAAACGGACACATTCGGACATGCCCCAATATGCTTAGGCTTTTTTTGCTCATAGTTTTGCTTGTTGGACACGCTGAAGACGCAACAGGACGTCACAAAGTGATGTAAAAAAGCTAGGTCATGATCTAAATTGTCATAGATGCTTAGATTTTGAACACTTATGTTTGTTTTATTTACAGTTTATACCATCATAATGTTTATATACTATGATTATTATCTGCTTATTCAATAGAAATGAAGTTTATTTTGTCTTCGTTCGTATCCAAATTGTATCCATGTAATAATGTAAACTTTTGAAATTTCAATGTATCCCCAATGTATTGTGATGTTGAGAATGTGATGCGTCGCGTATCTTTCTTAGATTCCTGCCACCCTGACTGAGCGTAAGATTTTGTATCGGTTAGTAGATGTAAACACATGAAACAGAGAGCCGAAAACTAACCTGTTGTTCTGAAAAAGCTGGGCTCCATCTATCAGGAGATGGCAGTAGTTCTCTATCATAACAAACACATCCAGCATACACTGCTCCCTGATCACATGCTCAACCTGTCAAGAAGATCAGTCACTTTTATAGAGAAGAATACATATATAATACAGATATGTATATATTTACAGATAGAGAAAGGGAGAGGGCATTTGGGGCATGAATTTACACGGAGGAGGGCACGGTCTTGGTGCCCGAGGTTGAGTAGCTGGACTACATCAGACCGGGCATGAGAACAGCGGACTTGGCGCTGGTTCTTGAGTATGGTAATCCGAGTGATGGTGAGGTTAGCAAGTGTCTTTATCTTGGGAGGTTTTGGGTTTCTTCTGAGCAGAGCATCCAGTTTCTTGCCCATATTTCCTCTGTGTGGTGCTCTGAAACAAACAGCTCAAGAAACTCCCAAGAACAAGCAAGTTGATGGCTTGAAACGTATTTATGGAAAATGTGAGACACAGCTGGTTTTGGGTGACTTTTCATCTTTGAAAGAAGCTTCTGCAGGACTGTTTTGTCAATTAAAGGACAAATGTTTGATTATGTTGGCCTCAACCTGGATTTAAGAGTTTGCTCCCTCTTAGGTTTCGAGTTTAAAACCTCTTTGGTATTATCAACTCTTGTGCGGCAAGTCCATACAGGATTTTGCACTGGCTTTGAATGGGCCTTTTGCTAGTGAACGGTGGAATTGGTCTCTTTAGATTTGTTGAAGTGCGCGTAAAGTGGTCCGGACACCCTGAGTTATAATGAAAAGGAAAGGACCAACGTTGATTTGTTATCGGTCGATTCATTTACTCTCCAGTTGCATCTCTAAAATATGTTTGGATTAAATTTGCCTGAGATGAAGGAAAATTGAAGAAAATAAAACTTGTACACGTTTATTCCTTTGTGCAGTAACTCACCAGAACTTTAGATTTGTTTATTTTTCTTTGACATTTTAAGTCTTCCGATTAAATTTGAAAGAAAGGGCTTATTAGTGTTTGAGTTGGTCCACAACGTTTATCAACTATGGCGGCTTTGTTCTTTCTAGAGGATACCCAGAAACTTTACCCTTTTTCCAGTCCTATGCCCCGAGCCATTGAAACAATCTCACGCTAATTTTTTTTTTCCAAGCAGTATATATCAGCAGGGTTAGAGGGTAGTTATAAGTTAGTTCAGGGGGTGTCCAAAGCCTGTCTAAAGTCTTGAACCACAAAGGTACCTAACGGGGCTCAAATCCTGGCCTCTCACAAGAGAAGTACTAGAAAATACCATTCAGCTACAAGCCCTTCACTAGTGCCGTAATTTGGCATAGCTTTTGGCAAAATCTGAGTTGACACATTGCTATTACTTGATGCCAAAAAATGACAACCGGCACTAAAGATGGCATTGTCATTTCTCCCACTTCATCTAAGACATTTGATTTGAATTGAAAGATGAGTTGAGTTTAATCAAATAATATGAATCGGTCGAAACAACATTGCTCTTTTTTTCTTTTTTTGCCTTTCAACACTAAATCAAGTCTATAAATAACTTTCACAATGTCATTTTTGGCATCCACGGGTGACTTGCTCTTATGAGATATTCAACTATATCTCAGAGTAAGATATGAAGTAATATTTTCACGTGATACTCCAAACCAATCAAGCGGCAACAACATTCACTTTTGTTGTGTTGTGATGATTCATCGGCGAGAGTACCACACTGAGATGCTGCCACGTGGTACTCCGGAGTTTAGACAAGTAGTACGTATATATCATGAATGTGGCCGCCTTAGGCATGGTTGCTCACGACGTAAACGCATAAACATTTTAGAGTCATTTAGACTAATTCTGTGTTCCTTGGAAAGTCTTGCCTTCTGGAGAGGCGAACATCGGGTGATTCAGATCTAGGCTACACATTAGGCAGAAGTAGGGCCCTCTAGAGTCGTTTGTTGTTTAACCATGAATATTTTATCTTTCTCAAATATAAGACGATAAAATGAAAAAATAAAAAACTAGGTCTGTTCAAATTTTTCATTAAGTGCATGGCCTCTTTTGGATTTTATGATTTAATTCCATTTTGGCATAAAATAACACCTCATTAATGCTTTGGGAATCGACGTAAAATCGAATTGGGAGATGCTGCCAGCGGTGCCGAGCGGCTGATCCGGTCGTTTATCTCAGGAATCAATGGCTTGGATCTTGACCGAGCAATGGACGGTTCAGATCTGTATGCGCTCAGATTCAATCCGAGCCGTCCGTGCCAAGATGAACGACCGGATGCCGCTTGTCAGGAGTTCTTGGCGTCATCCCCTGGTCAAATGACACTTTAAAAAGGGCAGAAAAAAGAAAAAAGATGTGAAGAACTATTTTTATTAGCTAATCTAAATGTGTCACACTCTATATTATGCAACCTAGGATTCACTCACCCACATCAAGTACATAGCCCACAAACATACACACACCCATATCCAAACCCAAACCCTACCCCACATACTCCAAACCCATGCATGCAACTCCATCTCTCACACCTATTTCACCCGCTACTCTATTCTGCCATCTCTCTCGTCGCGACCAAATTAAGACATGATTATTGAATAACGATTTTTACGTGATGAGTATCAAAGCTTGGTTTCTACGTCACTAGCCGTATCCATCTTTCTTTCCAAAGAGCGCTTGCGTAGATCTACTAGACTTAGTAACAAACAACCTTTGGGACCTTCTTCAATCGTCAGCACTTCTTCGTCGTATAAATTTGGATCTGAACCAAATTAAAAGGTTTCTAAGCTGCAAAACACCAGAATTATATAGTAGTGAATTGAAATGTGCTTTGATTCTTTTTAAATAAATCGATCTCCAAGTAGCGAATCCCCAATTAAGCTTGAAAATTACTAGTAATTACTTTTAGAATCAACGAGAAGGTTGAAAAGATTAACCGCATTTGTTGATATTGAGGGGGAGGTAAAGAGGAGTGCAAGAAGGGAAGAGGAATATTGGATGCGGGACGTTAGTGTATATTAGGTGGTACAAATAAGATCATCTATCACCTTTAAATTAACAAAAAAAAAAAAAAATAGTATTTCACATGTTTTTTCCCCATTTTGGAAGTGTCATTTTATTATTGGTCTCCAAAGTACTAGCGAATTCTCATTACTCGGTCCTGTTGCAAAGTTTATAAAAATACCCTTTAATTTAACGGATAATTTGGACGACGTTACCTATAAGGACCATTTAACCCACATTCTAGACGTCGGAGACTTAATAGACACAATTTTATGTTTGGACCAAAATGTCACTTCATTAATACTTTGGAGACTAACTTTAAGGTTACAAGAAAATGAAAAAAAAAAAAAAAAAGATACATCCAACGATAAATTGAATGAAGCCCGGATCTTACAATATGCACAATAATAGAAACCCAACCCACCAAGGTAAGCTAGGCCCAGCTCAAAAAACCCAAAACAAAACCCTATCCCTTTCAAGAAAAATCTGGCCCAGTTTCACCACCACCGCCGACCACCATCAAACAGCTACTACAACCAAAGCAAACACCAAACAGTCTCCACCGCACCACCACTGGCCACCGCCACATGCCCCAAGTATCTTTTTCCAGTCCTGTGCCTCGAGCCATTTATTTTTCTTGCTAGCGCGGTAATTCGGCATATCTTTTGGCAAAATCTAAGTTGACACATTGCCATTTCTTGATGCCAAAAAATGACAACTAGCATCCAAGATGGCATTTTCATTTCTCCCACTTCATCCAAGACATTTGATTTGCATTGAAAGATGAGATTAGTTTGATCCAATAATTTGGATTTGAAATTGTGCTGAAATGACACCGAATCGGTCCAAACAAAGTTGCTCTTCTTTGTCATTTTGGCATCAACATGTAGGCTTGTTCTTATGAGATACTCAACGCTATATTTTCACAGGATACTCCCAACCAGTCAAGCGGCAACAACAATTACTTTTGTTTTTTGTTGTGATGATTCATCGGCTAGAGTACCACACAGAGATGCTGTCACATGGTACTCCGGGATTTAGACAAGTAAGTATATCATGAATGTGGCCGCCTTAGCCATGGACCATGGTTGCTCGCGACGGAATCGCATAGACATTTTAGACTCATTTAGACTAATTCTCTGGTCCTTTGGAAGTCTTGCCTTCTGGAGAGACGAACATCAAGTGATTCAGATCTAGGCTACACATTAAGCAGTAAGTAGGGCCCTCTAAAGTCGTCTGTTGTTTAACAATGACTTTTTTATCTTTCTCAAATAAGACGGTTAAAAAAAAACAAGGTTGGTTCAAATTTTTCATCAAGTACATGGCCTCTTTTGGATTTTATGATATAATTCCATTTTGGTATATGAAAATAACACTTCATTAATGCTTTGGGAACCGAAGTAAAATCGAATTGGGAGATGCTGCCAAGCAGGGATATGGTTGGCAGCGGTGCCGAGTGGTCGATCCGGCAGTTCATCTCGGAAATTGATGGCTTGGATCTTGACTGAGCAATGGACGGTTCAGATCTGTATGCCTTCAGATTCAATCGAAGCCATCCATGCCGAGACCCGAGATGAACGGCCGGATGCTGCTCGACATCCCGCTTGGCAGGGGTACTTGGCGGCATCCCGGGTCAAGTAACACTTTAAAAAGGGGAGAAAAAAGATGTGAAGAACTATTTTTGTTAGCTAATCTAAATGTGTAACATTATATACTATTCCACCTAGAATTCACTGACCCACATCAAGTACATAGCCCACAAACATACAAATACCCACATCCAAACCCTACTCGATCGATCCATACTCCAAATTATGATTAACCCATGCATGCAACTCCATCTCTCACCTATTTCACCCGGTACTCTCTTCTGCCATCTCTCTCGTGGCGACCAACTTAAGACATGACGATTTTTTTTTTTTTTTGATCCGCAAAAGACATGACGATTGAATAACGACTTTTACGTGATGAGTATCGAAGCTTGGTTTTTGTGTCACCGGCCGTATCCATCCTTCTTTCCAAAGAGCGCTTTCGTAGATCTACTAGAGTTTTAGTCACAAACAACCTTTGGGACCTTCTTCAATCGCCACGCACTTCTTCGTCGTATAAATTTCAATCTGAACCAAATTATAAGGTTTCTAAGCTGCAAAACTCCAGAATTATCTAGTAGTGAATTGAAATGTGCTTTGATTCTTTTCAGATACAACCCCAAGTAGTGAATCCCCAATCAAGAAACAGAGCAGGTGCTAACCAAAAACAAGTTTTTCGTTATTTAGTTGTGATTTTATGGTTATTAAGTTAAAAATCGGCGAAGCTGGTACTATTGGATTTATTTTTGATGTTCTCATGTGCTTTTGTAAGGTTAGTTGAAGGATCTCCATGTCCAACCAAACTCGATCTGTACAAGTACAACAGTACAAGCATCGATCTTTTCTTTTCACTAGTCTTTTGTTGAGGGCTGTTGGAGCATCATTTTCGCATCATGTAACGCCCCGAATTTTCGGAGACATTAATTAATTAAATACTGAAAAGAGATTTTCAAAAATAATTTTCTGTTTCCAGGCTTTAAAATTCTAGAGCCTCACCAATTCGAGTCACATTATAACATTTCAAATTCGAATGTAGTATGCCAAAATACCTTAGTGTACAATTTCAAAATACTTCATCAAAATTACAGAGCAACTAAGGGTATAACCAGAGTTCGATAATATTTTCTTCGATCAATGTCAAATCATTCTTTGCCTACGCCCCTTTTGTTCCGTCTTCAATACTTGGCGTTCGAGTTACCAGGGAAACATAGTACTGTGAGCGATGAAGCTCAATAGCCAAAACCCTCCCGAAACCCATAACTTACAAACAGCAAGATATATAATTTGAAATGCAATAAAATAACATAAGAAGAGGACAAACAATTATTATTTTTATTTCTATTCTTCAACCTATGTGAAATCTCAGATCTTATCCACAGATCCGTTCCTACCCTTAACCACTAAGCTATGGCCATGGCATGATTTCAACTCTCTCCTTGTGCCTCGATGAAAGACCCCAAGTTATCTACTTTTGAGAATTCATCGCGGTAAATTCCACCACTTGCTCTAACACAAGGAGAACGAATACGGTAAATTCCACCCCTTACTCTACACCACCTCTTGCGCTTCAATCCCGTTTCTCATAAGTTAATCATAGTCATGCCATACTCAAGGTTCCGCAATCTCAGTAATCAAATCCAAATCCATTACCGTGACCACCCATCCAGATGTCTACCGGGACTCATCTCCCGAGTCCGGACTCAACTTGACTATGGGGTGTCACAAACGTCTCACCCAATTTATTTTTTTCATTAATCCTATTTTCACGTCTAATAGGTTAAATCTGCACATCGCAACCAACCCCGGGAACCTATTTGTCCAATCTATGAGTACAACAACATTTCACACAGTTCAATATTTTGACGAACATGCTAACAGGCTAACAACCATTAATTTTACGATACTAACAAATCATGCAATAAAATCAATCATGCGATTAAACTAAGATCGTATCGGAAGTAAATAACTTTGGGGTTTATAATGTTATTAACTTAATACTTAAGGTTCAATTTATAAGCTTATCTATCTTGAGGGATAAACTGTAATTAATCTAAAACAATTTTTATAAAATAACAGT
>JAOTQK010000002.1:5963583-5975813 GCA_025642025.1 Rhododendron ferrugineum
TGATCCCAATGATTGCGCATGCTGCATGATCCTCTATGGGGCCTACTCATCATAACCGCCCCTGCCAGGTGGCTGGACGAAGACCGGAGCAGACGCTATAACACCGACGTCCCGGAGCATTCGGAGGCTCACCGATCGAATGTACGTCCGAGCTCTCCACCGAGGCGCTCCATTCGTAGATGAAGACTGGACCATACTAGGACATTGACTCATAGATCCCGGCCCGGTTACCGAACCGGTAACCGAGGCCACCACAGAAAATAATTACAAATTTCGGATTTTAATACCTAAAAATCTTAGACATATTCGGGTTTTGATTTTCAAATGGTTTCAGAAATAGATTCATACTTGAAAATCAGTCCATCGCGCTTGTACGTGATGCGCTTTACGGAAAACGCATTTTGGAAAACCAATCCATCGCGCATTACCAAAATGTGTGATGTTAATTGCGCATGTACGGAATGCGCTTTATGGAGAACGGCCAAGCTGGAGGCAGTAGGAGAGGATGAGGTCGGGGTCAGAGAGGTCACCTAACCAGAATGAAAGAAGCTCTCGAAGACCTAAAAATACTAAAGGAAATTAAGGGGATCTTGCCAGAGCGGGGGTCAGGTTTTCCGAAAGTAGGAATCACCTCGCCGATCGTGGGTGGGCCAAAGGGAGGTAGACTGGGAGGAGTGGGGTTGTGTGGCTGGTTGATGGTGGGATGTGGGAGGTGGAGGTTTTGGTTATGGGGGAGGTGGGATGGAGGGAGGAAGATGATTGGTGGGGTGGGGTGGAGTGTATGTTTGTGGTTGTATTTAATAATAGTACGGATATTTTTTCCATTTTTTTAAGGGCAATTTTGTCCGAAAGTGATTAATTTTAAAACAGGCTCCGTATAAAAAATTTGTGATTGCAAATAGCTCGGCCCACAAGAAATTAACACAACTACCCCAACTCCTACGGCCCTACCCAACCTCAACGAGGGCCTTAACATCCTCTCTATAAAAATTGAACCTAATCTAAGTGCAGCTAAACAATCGTTGGACCGAGTGCTCCATTTCCACAAGCTTGTCACCTTTACCATAGCCAATGTGTTTGTTCCAAGCAGGCTTAGGAAAATTGACTAGTAGGTAGTTTAATCAAAAAAGCTTTCCTGGCCGGTGCCAAAACCCCAAAAGGGGTAATGTGATACATATGACAAATTGTAATCTTAGGTATGCAAGAGCTTTACAGCTTGACAAGATTAATGGTTTGTCAAAAAAGGACTAACCACAGAGGAAGCCATTGGTATCACAAATGTGTTTTTCATGGACATAACGAAGGGAAAATGACGGCTCAGAACGTGTTTTGATAATTAATACCCGCCAAGAACATGCTGAGAACATTTGTTAATGCTGAAAATATCATTGACGGGTATTAATTATCAAAACACGTCATTGGCCGTCATTTTCCCCATAACAAAAGAAGGCTGCATCCATGATTCATGTTTTCTGTTTTTTAATTCATATGGAAAGGATTTCTAATAAAAGAGATGACAACAGTATACGAGTGCACAAAACTACATAACACAAAACTTAGACTAGAAGGGTAGGAGTTAGGCGATGCATAGGTGTCGTGACTACATATCCGTCCTGCCTGTTGCATACAGAAAGTGCCAGGCTCCTGTAACTAAGCAATTTAGCAAACGAAACAAAAGCAACTAGGGCTTGCTTCGCCAGAGCATAGGCCTGCTGAATGTCATTGCGTGGAACCTTTGAGATTCGATAGAAAGAGAGCCGAGATATGACTATCTCCGGTAAAGGCTTTTGCATCAAAACTTTGTCAGCGCAACGTCCCCCAGTCTTCCTGCCTATCTGGAGTACGGTATAAAAAAACAGCCATAAAGATGTATGCGACAGTACCATTGTGCACGTAAGATAGGCCTTTATAGCAGCAAAGAATGGAATTGATTTACAAGTTCACAAAATTATCAGAAGGAAAACTCCCCAAGAATAACAAGAAAAAAGGAGTCTGGTTTAAGTCTCCAGCCAAACAATCCTAAAATAAGAGGCCACAACTACAACCAGAACTCTGAAGGCTATGACCAAGGCACCAAAGCACATAGTTGGCAAAAAGCAGCTGGGTTTGGCAGATATCGGACAATAACCACAACAAAAAAAAGATGACTAAGAAAACAATACAAGATTAAGTCAGACTTTGCTAGTGGAAACCCTTTAATTAATCAAGCATGATTATTTATCCTATAGTAATGATTAGATGTCAACCTTTTCTATTACTTTTCTTCCAACTTGCACGAGCTGATTTGGTGGCCAAAAAGCCATACTGATCTCCAGAAACAGAAAATTAATACATCTTGGTGGTGGAAGAGTTGGCAAAGTAGTATTTTAAGTGCCCACCTGCAGTTACCTGATCGAATTCGCTTGCAGTAATAGTCTTATTAACCAGATGTCGTTTTAGACAGACTTTATGCTAATCGCACTTTGATGGGAAGGGCCGAACGTAGATGCAAATTAGTAATTGATCCTTTCCCGAACCCGCCACGGGTCTGAAATACCAATGGGATGTCAAAGACACGGACAAGGAGGAAGACAGTCATGCCAAAATACGAAAAGTGGTTCATTGGAGTTTGCCTCTTCAAAACGGTCTTCTTAATTTACAGGTCCTTATTTTTCTATTTTCTATCATAGTTTCAGAGCCAACATGAGGGAATCGAAGAAAGAAAGTAGCTCGATCACACTCAAGTAGCTATGCCAGTCACTCCCTCCACCATTTTTGTCTAGCAAATAAATTTTACGCAGTAAGTTAACACAACTCTCTCTCTCTCAGTGGAGGGCCCTAGCTCTGTCCTGTGGGCTCATCCATAAGTAGGGACTGAGAGTCAACATGAGATAATAAAACTTTAAAAAATGATAGGATACATGAAGCTTGGTCCATGCAAGTGTCCATAAAAGGAAATGAATGAACCTTTCATGGACACTTTCATGGACCGAGTTTCATGTATTGTACCAATCCTCTAAAACTTATTTCCTATGGACCTTGAGCAATCATTTTCATGGTAAAATAAAGGTACAAAAATTGTACGGTACAAATCAAATTATGCTCCACCATCACCATCACCACCACCTCAACATCCTACCCAAAACTAATAATAAAAGGTGTACAGAAACAATGTCATATTTAGTTCAGATCAACCCCTTCCTTACAAGCTGCCTAAAGACAAATTTTATTTTATTTTCCTACTAAAGTAGTGATTAATTTTTAATATTATCTGTCTGTCCATATTGTCAAGTGCTAATCATTTCTGGATACTTCTAAGTGATGATACCCCCCAGCAGCCTTTATACAAAATAAACAAGGGGTCAATATTTTTCGAATTCTTTAGACCACTTGGTGACTTAAACCTCAAAAAGTAGATTCAGAAAACCCACTTTTTTGCTATATTTATTTTTGGTTGTTAATGGAGAAATAAATTCTAGTATAAAAGCAAACACAGCCAGTCTAGTAGGAGTATTTTAAACAATCTCTTTTGCTTCTTATGGAGTGGAGAGTCTATGAGTCCCTCAATTCTAATTAACTCTAGCTATATATTGCAGTAATTAAGAAAACTTCAATGTATCCCATAATTCCTTATCATAGGCACACAAATGTATCCAGCATTCGATGAACCGCGTAAATATAATATCCTTATTTGATCGTGCTATGTAATTTTTTTTTTCATTTTTTTTTTTCTGCATTTTGAATCTACTAAAGCACAATCCAAGGCATGGGTAACAAAGCTCAACGTTAATTCCAACTACCAATAGAGTATTTTTATGCGTAATTTTCATTTAGGTGAACCGGCGATCATTCTCTGACCCGTCAATTCAAACGAAAACACTTATGTTATAGATCAAATTTTCAAAAATACCACTACCACGTCATTCTAAATGAGATCTGCACTTTTTTTTTCCCTCACAAGAATCATCATCATCATTAGTATTTAATTAAAAAGTAGTACAGTGGTGTAACATCAAAACCACCCCACTACATTTAATGAGAATCTTGATGATATGCAAAGTAGCATAATCCCTCATTGAGTATCAAATTATTTTTAAACCTGAGACCCTACTTAATTATAACAAGTGCATAAAGAATAATATGAAGGTCAACATTTTTGACCCACTCTTTTGGTTATTTAATCTAGGATCTTTAGCTAAACTAGATGCTTCAATTGATTAATTTGCTAAAAATTTGGGGTGAAAAGGTTGTAATTGACTATTTCAGATTAAGACTGGCTCTAAAATAAAAATAGTAAAGTCATAAGCGTGAGATGTAGACTCATGGAAACAGTTACTATACACACCCTTAGAAAAGATATATTGTAGGCAACTCCGTAACCACACCAAAATTGTTCGTAAATAACACCAGAAACCATCAAAATAACAATACCAGAAAACCTCGTAAAAAATCACACTATTCATAGCATACCCTAAAAACCTTACAAGTAGACCTTGTTGTACATCCTTTCATACTTACACGGCCTTATTTGACACGTTTTATGAGTTGGAGGAACTTATTAGCAGGGAGGAGATTAAAATTGGGAATGATAGTGAAGAGAGATTAGTAGTGAAGTTGGATCCCTTTAGCGACAGCAGCCCACCCAAATTCGAAAATTTCCCAAAGAGGTTCCTTTTCTATACACAACAAGGAGAATGGCATACGTATCTTTGAAAGGTGACCTCGTAGAGCATCTGGTATAGTTCCCACTTGAAAATTTGTGTTCTAATAATTTTGCAACGTTAAGCTCTTCAAACCGTCAATTTCAGCCTCTGAATATGATAAGTACCATTTCCAGAAACCACACATTTTTTCTATACATAAATACATCAATATTAATAGAACTTTTTTTTTTTTGGTAAAATATTAATAGAACTTACACTAATTGTACTATTAGTATTCAGATTTCTAACTACTGTGTTACACTTAAACTATTAATGAATGGAATAACTAGTCAGGGATCAACTTCACTAATCTACTATACAGCTATAGATACAATACACAAAAGATCCTCTTAAATTACATGACTATTCAAATTGTGAGAACTTTGTCTTGCTCTCCATCATATCCCTTTGGCGACTTTGGGTTCTGACTAGAGTGATATAATGGTAAAAGTAAAACAGATGTGGAAAATGACTTTAAAACCCATTCATGATAGCTATCGGTATATGAAGGAAAATCATCGTGTATGTTGTGGGCACGTTCCCATCGAATGATTCGGTGTCACTTTCCTAATGGACATATGGACAGTGGTACAAAGTCAAAATGTCAGCCACTTCTGCTCTGATACGCTTTGGTTTCTTGTTAACATACATTGCCCATTATGGAAGAGTTTTGTCCTAATTTTATTATGTCATGATGCATTGCATTGCTGCACCAAAAATACTAAAACAACCAGGGATGGTGCGTCCCCTGTGGTGACGTAAGGATGTAATAATTTGGAGATAGCAGACACTTCTTTCGTGGGAATGTGAAGGTTTTTCATATTGGGAAATATATCAAACACTGCTTGGAATTTGCCACAAGTTGCATCTCCAAGTGGTAGAGTGGAAGGAGCACCACTAACCATTTTGAGCATGAGAAGTGACTATCCCCCCACGGGAAACCTCTGTTGCTAGCTAGTCTTCGTCTTATCCTCTCATTATGCATGGGGCCTCTGAAGCATATAACCCTGGTAATGTAAAACAAATGTACTACTACTATTTGTACAATTTAGAGAAAAACCCATAAAAGATCGCCAATAGATGGGTGAGTGGCTCCTCCAGCACTAGCATGGTTGTAAAAAGGTGCATGGAGAGCAGCTGTGATTGGTCGATGAAATCCTACAATTTTGGCATGCACTTTCTACAGTCAACATGTTTCGGATTTAGATAGGGTGCGTGCGTGGATCAAGAGTACTAAAGAATTTTGTATTTTCCTGGTGTGGTGTTCCATTAACAAACTTTTGCAAAGCATAAAGGAATTATCTAAATGGAATAAGTGTACTAGATTTGGATCATACCTACGGGCCAAACAGGGCACATCTTCGTGCGAAAGTGGGGAATATTTTGGCTATCCAAAAAAGAATCAAAAGTAAGAAACTAGAAAACTATAGCAAAAACGTTAAAATATTGTTCATTAGTTGTCTCACATGGATAAAGTGAGATATCATATTTACTTTCATTGGTTGTTAGCTAGAAAGATTGTAAATTCTAATTATGTTAACTATAGAGGCTTATCTCTATCGTACCACAATCTACGACACATGGTTACAACTTCTTCATTCCTCATTCTAGAAGGATCCTCATTCAAGAAAACATGCTTTTTATTCTATACATTAATAGCTATGGATGAGGAGGTGATAAGGAAAAAATGCTACCTTTAAAATATGACAAGAAAAGCTCAAAGTTATGAAAAAGACTTAAATTACCTGGAAGTATCCAGTCAAAGAGCTTATAATCAAGTGACAATTACCACATTATTCAAACCAATAACAAATTATGGGACACTAAAAAATTGGTCAATTTAAGTGTGAGTATGGTACAAACCTTGTCCCCGGACAATCTGATAAGCAGCTTGCTGGGCGGTTATGTTTCGGTATGGAGCTTTCTGAGTATTCCTGTGGTGGTAGGGACTTGTAGGAAATTAATTGTCTGGTATGGGTTTCGCAGATTGTTGATGTTTGGGTAGGTGCTTTGTTGCACATTATGATTTGGATGGGAAGCTTAAGAGGTATTGGTGTATTATCCAGCAGAAGAAATGAAGAAATGGTAGATAGACTGGGAAGCATTCAAATGCTCGGAAAACCCATGAATCTTAGCAACGCTTTCAGAACTACCAGACCATCTGGGAGCTGCAACCTCATTCCAAAATCTGGATATTAAAGAAACGGACTTACAAATCCTCCCACAATCGAAATCGAAAGATGTTTGTAAAGAACGAGAAGAATTTTTTTTTTTTTTTAACGTTACATAGGTGAACTATCCAGCTTAATTATGACACCACCAAAAGGTTCCTATATTTGCTACACATTAAGTAGGTAAATTTATCTTTCATAAAAAAAAAAGCAGGTGAAATATTCAGCTGAATTATGAATAGAAACTCCCACAATAAAAATCCTTAGAAAGAGTAAGACCACCCCTTGCAACGGATTTGTATATTGTGATACATTATCCAATTGGGCACCAAAACGACAGTAGTAAAAAAACCAACCTGAAAAACCATCAAGGCATCAACCAACACACCCGGTGATATCTTATAGCGGTAACTCGTGCCAATAGACTTAAAAGCACCTATAAATTGGTTTACCACTTTTCCTTAATTCCTATCATTCAGTCAATAATAGTTCAAATCCGTCTATCAAGTGCTTATCCAGTACTGCCCTAGGTTCAAATTCATGTCCACCATCCTCTATGATTGCATTTCTATGAGTACATGAAAACCAAGAGGATAAGGAACAAGCAACTTTGTTCACTAGATAGCACAACAAATCTATAACCAAAGCGAAGAATTATCCTGGGAATGATTGCAACGCTCTAGAGCTTCTAGCAAAGATGAGTCTGTGAAAAGCCAATAGCAAGAATATACCAAAATATTCCACATCACCATATATAAAAAATAAAAAATTACGTGAATCATTCCTCATCTCTTGGAAGTTATTAAAAGACAACGATGAAAGTAGTAGGTTTGGAAAGAAATATGAATCAACCCCATACTCAACCAACTGGGACTAGCTCAGTTGGCCAGGACTCTTACATCTCACTAGGAGGTCAGGAGTTCGAGTCTTCCCACCTGCGTGTAGGTATTCTTTCCTTTGTAGTTGTTGGGTTATTTCTCCCCTTAATGGGGCTTGTAGTTGAGTTAGGCTTATAACGATTCAGTTGTTGGGTTTGGTTATCTCGTGGACTCTCACACAATGAATGTAGTGTCTTGTGATTTGTATTTTGTACTTGATATATGATGTAATGATCTCTTCTACCGATTGACCAAAAAAAAACCCATACTCACCTCCCAAGCTTGACAATTTTTCATAAGCATAGAAGTCTTGAAACTTGACATCTAATGGTGACTTCTGAATGATGCTAAAACTCGGTTTCAGAAAATAAATTAGGTACATGTCATGAATAACTTATCATCTATGAATGATACTTCTGAAGCAAGAAGTAAGATTGTGTTACTAACTTGACAAAATATTCATAGTCGTCAAAGCTGTTTTCTTGGCTTAATACTTGCCAGCCCACATGTTTCTGCTAGCTAGCCTTTATAAAACCATAAAACAACTATTGAGGGAAGGACAAGGTAACGGCTTTGTCAAACAAACTCCAAGAGTAACTATGCTGTTTCCTCATCAATAAATTACCCAAAATGTAGCAAACTTGCAATCCACCTCGATGAGTTTAGTATGCTGATGGAAAAAAAGATTATTAGCAATAAAGATCATGGCATGATTGCCAAAATACTTAAGAGTAGAAACAGCAATATCAAAATCTTGAAGGAAAGACTGACCTCGTAAAAATTCTCAGGCATTCGAGCAATAGTGCAATATGCAACTCTAGTACTAGGTCAAGTAACAACATTTTGCATCTTACTACACGAAGTAACAAAATAGTTGCAATCATTGCCAACAAAAACTGTGAGACTACAAGCCCAATATGCATTACTAAAACCGGTCAAAGTCAAGGAAGGTCTGTGGCTAGCAGTCCTAGGTTACTAGCGATATCACATAAAGCAAGATAGGACAGAGTCGACAGACAACGTTAAAGTGAGGTGGTGAGGAGCATGTATAAACTGACTAACCACAATAGAAGCAAAAGTAATGTCTAGACGAGTAATAGGGAGACAACAAATTTACCAACTAATCGTCAATATTGGCCTACGCCTGGAAATTGATCCACCCAAAAGATCAGAGAGACGAGATCAATGCCAAGGAACTAAGAGAGAACCCAAGAGCAATGCCTCGACACTGAGGGGAAGTTTAAAGGAGGTTTGTCCTTTCTTGGACTATAATGCAGCAGGTTGAAGGAGCCCACTTCACAACAGTTGGCTGTCCTGATAACATAGAGTGCGTAGCGACATTAAAGAACTTTGATTGGGATGACAAGGCAACAGAACGACGGAAATGCATTTCCTTTCTTTTGGTTTTTGTTTTTGCTGTTTCTATTTGTTTGGACAAACTATGTACACTTAATCTGCCAAACTCTGAGCTCCTTCATACTGAGCTACTTGAAAACAAGATGACCAAACACTTTTTTTTTGTGTCTCCATCTCATTCCCATGAATCCTTTCGGCTTTCGAAACCAAAGGCAAGCATCAGAAAAGAAGCACTGTGGTAGAAATCCAAGGCTCAGAAGCATATTTGTTGTAACCATTTTGACAGTCTCAGATAAATCATATCAACCGAACAGTTCATTGGGTAGAGAGAATACCAAATACACATAAGTTAGAAGTTTATTCTGTCTTGCAATGCTGCTGTGTCTGATCTGCTTCACTTGAAATTGTTGTGCACTATGTAAAAGGTATTTCTCTGGCATTTTTATGTTGGAAAAAGACAAAAAGCAAAAACAATCAGAGCAAAGTTAAAACCTGATAACTAAAAAAGTTAGCTACTAAGAAATCAACACGTACGGCAAATAGAAATCTGTGCAATTATCATAAAAACACCAGTTAGTTATCTTCCTCTCTACACATCAAATAATAAATATTCATCTTCACCCATGTCATCACATTGCAACATTTTATGACCTTCTATGTGAAGTGAAATTAGGAGCAGTGCAGTTGGCTATGTATTGTCTACTACTGTTTTAAAGTGAACACCTTTTTTTGACTGAACTTAAGTTTAAGACTGGCTGACACTTTTGTTTCCCTAGCTACCTAAAGAAACTGCCACCCAAATTTCTTATCCCCTCTTTTCTACTTTTTTTGAGAGGGATGGAGAGCAGAGATAGCAAGGCTCGAACCCCAAAAGTGGGATATAGCACCACAAGAGAAACCAAAGCCCGGTCTCTTTTTTACTTTCACATCCCAGATTTTCCATCATAGGTTAATCTCAAGTCCAGATTTTACTCTTTCCATCTTTTGCACAATTCGATTTGCACACGCATTGTGTGTGCCTGCGTCTAGTTACTATAGAACTTGAGGAAATATCCAAAGTTAAATTACATGTACAACTTTTTTAATGATAACTCAGGTGTTCGGATCAGCTTATGTTGTTACTAATTTAATTTGATTGGTCTTTGAGATGAGTTTTATTACCTACTTGTGATTTTAAGCGGGCTTCTAAAGGGACTAATACCCTAGTAAAATCTGTTAACGTGGGATTAGTTGTATACCCATTTAGACTTGGTCTTCTCATCTCCTTATAACTCTCCTAAAAATTAGAGGAATATTCTCTCAACCCTAACAAACTAGCTAATGTTAGCGTATATTTTCTATATATAGTCGCATGTCTATGTAGCTTAAGATATATACTAATACACCAGAATACTATTTACTTTCCTCCTCGCTCTTGGTTTTACATATACAGGAAAAAAAAATTTACCTTCTCTTCTTCCAAGCAGTATTTGGAAAATAAAAGCTTTTACTATTTCTTGAACTTTATTGGGTGCTTTCATTGATTATTTTGAGTGTAGGGAATTTACATGGTCCGTGAGTTTAATTCGCTGCACAGAAGAAAACTTGAAGATTGATGTATCTTGGGGACGGAATAACATTCAACTCAGGACTGGGAAGCGCTATCAAGTGCCTCACCACCCCACAGGCTATTCTATTCCTTTCTCTATCTATTTAATTTTGTCAATTTGATCCATGAATATTATTTAGAATTATTATTCTCTCAGAATTTTTTGTCGCATATATTTTCTCCAACAATGCACACCTCGACTAATTCTGGGGCTTAATCCCACTGCCCGGGGGTCCCAATTTAAAACTTACAAGCAATCAAATTCTCTTATACACAAAAAGAGAAAAATGTAGCAGGTTTACGACTCTACAAAAAAAATTGTCCTAGACAAAAAGTCCAATTATTGGAACTTCTACGCAAAATGAATTCTCTTCCACACAAAAAGTCCAAGGAAATTTTTCTGGAAACGTTCCAAGGGAAAATTCAGAGCAAAGTAATAACGAGGGAGAAAATGCACATACCACTGACCGATTCGAAGAGACGTCTGTCGAGTAGAGAGAGAGAGAGAGGTCACTGTTGGTTGATTCTTGCCGCCTTGGAGCTCTTTCGTGTTCGAAGAAGAGCGGAAGAGGCCGTAATTGGGCCGGGGCTTCTTTTGGGCCCGTATAGTTGTGGCAGGTTTACCTTTTTGGGCCTTTTCGTGTCTTACGTGGGCCACAGATCTATTTTCTTGTTTGAGAGATACTTTATTTACGGCGGAGCCGTGCGCAATCTCAGTCATCCATCTCGGCAATCAATTATTGAGATACATTTTTAAACTATTACCGGTAATAGTTTGTTTTAATCCGGAGCATCCAAAACACTTTTGAAACGCGTGAGATTGAATTACGTAAAATCTTATTTACGAAGGTTCCATTAAAAAGTTTTTCTCTTCTTTTTTTTTTTGGTCGTGGTCTTGGGGTACAGATCAATCTGTTCTGTTCTTTTTCAATGCTAGTGAAACTTGCACTACGAGTATGGTTTTCCGGCACGTAAAAAAAGGTGAATGTGAAAATTACTATCCGAACGTAGTAGAAAATTCGAGAATAGAAAATGACATGCTCCAAGTCCTAACTCCTAAGATAAAATGGGGGAAAAAGAAGAAAGAATCATTAGCCGCACAACCAGTCCAATAGATTGGAAAATAACTTACCTGTTTTGGGGGTAAGTCGTTTTACGGCTGAAAGGCGTAAAAGATTTTTCGAAAAAATTTAATTCTTGGGATTTTGAACAACCAAACACCGGAAATTATGTAAAATGTTTTCGACAAAAATATTTAACGTCCAAACAAACGGAGCCTAAATAATTCTTGACCATTTCCCTTCTAAATATAGATAGCTTGATTAAAGGCTTCAGAATTAGTCAATACTTACAAGATAATAAGTCCTGGAATTTTCAACGATTTTCGCACATCACCAATGGCTTGGAGTAATTATAGGGAGCCTAGACCGGGGAAAAAAATTACAGCCATGTGAAGACTACACCTATTTAACATGAGGAAACATACTTACAAATTCTTAATTACAGAAGTTAATCTGCATAAGGGGATTTCAGATTCAAATAAATAACACAATTT
>JAOTQK010000002.1:6037536-6051616 GCA_025642025.1 Rhododendron ferrugineum
CGGGGTTCCTCACAACATGAATGCACATCCGGACTCCCCCGGGGACTCTTGGAAACCTTGGAATCGCCCATATTTACACCGATTACCTGTCATTTGACAAAAACACACCTTGCGCGCAATATCAAACAAAACGGGCAAAATTGCAAGCAAGTGTGACAAAAACGGAGGGAGATAAGCCTATCATTTTACTCTATTCCAGGCTTATCACACCCCCCAACTTGGACTTTGCTAGTCCCGAGCAAACAAAAACCAATTAAATAAGTCCTATGCAATCTTCCCAGCTAATCGTAAGATACAAAGCATATGCCCACCATTCTCAGAAATGGCAAAAGTCTGAAACGACTCCCAAAAACAGAGGTCACAACTCATTCAACTAGCATGCCATGCACATGGTTCTCAAACTTTATTAACGAAAACATTTGAGGAAGTTAAACATAAAGAGCCTCGGTTCCAAACCTCACCGGGGGAATCACTCAGCAAAGGAATCACTCAAGCGATGCAACATGTATCCCAAAATCAAGCAAGAAAGGTTTATGCATTAACCGAAACAAAAAGTTATGCATATCATTCAATGAATTCGCTTGCGACGAAGTAAGAGCTAATTATGCACAAAATATGACAACGGAGATATGACAAGACATAGCCAAGTACCACAAGATTTCAGAAATGCATAATCATGGAAAACATAGGCGTACACAGAATCCACTAAGGACTTTCATCAGCTTTTAATGAGAACAGGCTACAAAGAATAGGTTAGACAAAATGGTTGTCGGTCTATGCTAGCTCGGGAACAACTACCCCAAGACCGGTAACCATAACCTACAACTACCTTACTCATCAAGCCATCAACCAACAAACACGAAACTACTAAAATAAAGACAAAATAAAGACTCGAAAAGCAACGACATCACTGACTCCACCACCGACTCCAAAATGTAAAAATAAGCATCGAACTACTACTACCGCTGCCCTAACAACCACTACGCATCACCTTGCCCACCACTCGTGCCAGGGCCAAAAACAATCTTTGTACCCTCTCCTCGGAAAATACCCGGATTCAACTCTTCATCTTCCTCATCCTCATCCTCATCACTATCCTCAGACTCAACTTCCGGAGGGGCAACGTACTCCGCCGCCGCAGGGCATTGTTGGACCAACCAATCCACTTTGTGAGCCTGCCTTGCAATCACCTTCCGGTCCAATTTCCTCTCCTTTTTCATTTTCCGGTTATCCTTTACCAACCAAGCAGTCATGCAAAAAAGTTTCTTCACCCATGAATGCTGCTTCTCTTTTGGCCTGGGCATCTCGGTCATTTCGGCAAACTTGCCTTTCCTTTTCGGGCTCGGAGGATCATGGGATTGGGATTTGCTTTTGGTTACGAATGAAGCATCAAGAGGCTCGGGTTTTAATGGTTCGAGCAGGGCAAACCGCGGTCCCCTCACCTTTTGACTCTTACAAATTTTGCTTATCATGCACGGGAAAGGCATACAGGCCGTACTTTGGGACTCGGCCTGGAAGTTGTGAATCTGGTAGAATATCCACAATGCGGCATCAAAAACATACTCCTCACTTGCAAACACAAACAACAACTCCGCCCCCCTTTGTCGCGGATGATGCTCGGAGCCCCGCGGGAATAGGTTCACATGAATAGCCTTATTCAAGAGGCGATATTCTTCCTTGAAAGAGCCCGGCTTGTGAGCCCCATCGTAAAGTCTAACGTCGGGGTAGAGAGCATTGTTAACAATGGCCGGGTCTATGTACGCTCCACCGGGGAGCGGGTAGTTCACTGTTGAGATTGGGGGTCGAGAGTACCCCAACTACTTAGCAATAATAACGGGGGTCAACACTACACGCACATTGTTAAGCATTGACTCAATCCGCATTTCATTCACAGGCACATCCAAAATCGACACCATATTCTGATAAAATTCTATGACACACGCCTTATTATAACCCTTTAACTTCTTAAACCAAAAATTCAAACCTCTACGGGCGACGTGTGGGATGCCATGAAGCTCGGTGCCCAAACTTTTGGTGTCGACTTGGCGCTCGCACTTGAATCCCCTTCCGGCCATTCCACTCTTCCAATTCTTACGAGTGACTTGTTGAGACCCCTCGGGCTCTTCCATTTCCACATCAATCTCCTCCTCCTCCTCTTCTATTTCTGCAGCCCAGTTAGAACCACCACCACGAGCACTTTTGGCGGTGACCTTCTTCTTCCCACCGGCCATTCCAACAACTGTCATTAAAATTAACCCAACACCCATCAAAAACATGAGTACCCATGCAAGGAGGGCTGAAATTTTTGGATTGGGGGTGGAGGGGTTGAGATTGGGTGAGATTCTAGCCATTTGAGTGGTTTAGGGGTGGTTTGTATGGGGGCAGATGGGAAAAACGTGGGTAGGAGGGTGGAGGCTGAAATTTTTGGACTAGAGAGAGGAAACGTGGGTGACCTTGATTAGTGAGAAAACCCTTGAAATTGATGCTTCGATCTTGAAGCTTTGAGAGTTTCTTGAAGATTGGTGGAAGAAATTTGAAATTTGGTGGAGATTTGAGAGAGATATGGGTGAAAGAGTGAGAGAATGGGTTATGGAGTTAGGGCTTGGAGAGGGGCTGATGTCGTGTGAGGAGAGAGAGTGGGTGAAAGGTTTATATAGTGGGGGGAAAAAAAACTGCAGAAACTCCAGTAAACCCGACGGGGGATCGATCCCTGGGGAGAGGGGGATCGATCCCTGGGGAGAGGGGGATCGATCCCGGCTTCCTCTGGATCTCGGCTGGCTGTTGGGGGATAGATCCCTGGGAAGAGGGGGATCAATCCCGGTGGTTTCTGGACCCCAGATTCTGCTTTCCAAGTTCACATGGCCCAACTTTGGTTACACTTCTCCGAATCAATTTCGAACACCTCAACGTAATCCCAAATCACCTACACTCCGTTCCACCACTCCAAACAACCCTCCAAATGTCCGGTTTCTTAGGCTAAACAAAAAGAGAGGAGACTCGGACTTGGTTCACAAAAAAGGTGCAACGGTAATAATATGAGGTTAAATCATAAAACGATTGCCTTGTATCATATTTCAAGTACGCCCACGACTCCATTGCAATACATAACCGAAATCAAAGGTACTCAAGTATGTACAAGAGAAATTATTTACCAAACTACGGGTGCGGAGTTCAAAAACATGGGATACAACAAAAATTGAACCTCCACTCAACGCGGTTAACCAACTCAAATGCCCTTAGCACAATTCGATCCACATACTACATGAACATGCTAATGGAATGAGTTGATTATTTCCAAAAACAAAAATTTGGTTCATTCAAACCGGTGCTTTTGCCACTTTCGACTACAAAACGAGCATATGCAACGTAGCTTCACAAGCAATTCTACTTCGATCATGGGAAGATTGCACACAAAATTTAAAAAATTCTACGCAAAACCGAAATGTAAAGTATAAACAACCGGAACGTAAAGTATAAACATAATCTCCCCCACGCAAAATCCAGCTCCTTTGCATAATCACAATGAATAAATAAACAGTCCACCATATCCCTCACTCTTTGGTACATGTAGCACCACTAAGAAAGTCAACTTTGTTAAACCCCCACCACCTTCCAAAGGCTTCTCCAATTTACACACTCAATATTAAACGTATAAGACCTAATTGCATATCTCTTGACATAAACTTTCCACACCAACCTTTACTACCATTCCCCCCAAACTCACCCATAAAGAATATCTATTATCTAGCAATGCATCCTCAGCCTCTAGGCTCCAATCCAGCACTATACAGATGAAAGACAACTACATATAATCTTCTATTTATGATTATGAAATAGATAAGAGTACATTTTTGTATGGCACATTAAAATTACTTTTCAGCTTTCTTTGAATCAACACCCCTATTTATGTTCTTATGCCATTTTTACGAAGTTCAAAGCTTGATATTGTGTACAGTTCCTAACTTCCTACGCTAGAATGTACCAGGGTTCAACAAGGAAAAATGTACCAGGGATCAACAAGGAAAAGTTTTATGCAAGTTCCATTATTTATCCTTAGATTGCATGATATGGCTTAGTTTGTTCGAGTTGGATTGCATATTATGGCTTCGCAATGATTGTACTTTTAAAATTACTTTCTCGCAAGTTAATTTCAAATAGGCAGTAAAACAAAAGAAATGAGAGTCACAGGAGCACAATATACTAGATAAATCCAGATTACTAGTTGGAGCTGTTTCACGACAAGATAGTACCTCAAAGGCCCACATGATTTGAGGCCCTTTCCCCACAAAATGAAGTATAAAGCCGTTATGCCACCATTTATTATAGAAGGTACTACCTGAAAAGCAAATGCAGTAGGATAAGAGAAACTGATCAGTGATCGCATTAGCAGTGGTGAGCTTCCTTTTTATCATTCATTTCAGCCAGTAAAAGAATATTCCCTGTTTACCTGTGTGTTAGAAAGCGGTCTGCCTTTCCAAGGCTTTTGCAAAGCTATAAATATGATTGCTGATGGAACGAGACAACAGAAGATAAAAAGTACAACTGAAGCTCCTGTCTGAGACAAGTAGCGGTACATGGAGTAAACAGACCATATTCTCAAGAAGTTGCCAATAACATGGACTATCTGCAATGGAGTGTGCCTGCAAGGAAAGAAGGTCCTCACTGTAAACAACTGAGGGTAGCAAGGGAGGAGTACGTACAAGTGAAAATAGCTATGATTTAGCGTATAATTCTGACAAATTCCCCAGTCTCGTGATAACTCATTCCCAAATTCCAACATATAGACAACTCAACTCAACTCAACAAATTAATCCCAATTACTTTGGGGCTTACCCTCCAACTGATTGATTCTAATTGTTTTGCGATGTAGTAATTACCATTTAACAACCGCAATATAACAGCATACTTTTAGTGCAGGACTCATTCTATCGTAAAAACATCTTCACCAACTCAAAACCAAAATGCAAAGCCAGCAGTTGGTCTCCCAATACCAAATGGCTATAACTGGGGAACTTATAAAAATAAAAAAATCACCAAAAGCAGGGTATGCAACAAAGACAGATAGTGCATAATAGCACACGAAGTCAGGGTATACAATGCCAACTGGGCAAAAGATAAGGCATGTTTATTTAGGCGAGGGCTGGCAGGGTGAAGTCATCAACAAACTACCTACCTAGTTCCTTTCTCATTAGGAAAAGACAAGTTTACTGGAATATTGATGGCTGAGGCATATATGATGAACGGTGAACCCATTAACACTATTACAATCACTCCAGAATCTCATCGAAAAGGGGCCTACTTATTTGCAGTTTTGCACCACTTTGGTGCTTTTATCTGAGATTTTGAGTCTCGTGTGTGTTCCATTTCACTATATAGAAGAGAGAACCTAAACTTCCACTCAGATCAAACTCCACTGAACCATCATAACATCAATACGCTAGTAGTAGTCGATCATCTTCTAAATCTTCCTCACTTTACTCAAAAGCTAATGAAATACCAGAAACCACGAAACTTCCGAGCAATTAAGTTAGACATCTGAGCAGGTAGCTAACAACTAACTAGTACACAACGGAACACTAAACGGTACTCAGAAGTCACAACCACTTGGGCAGCTAACAAAATAAGCTGCATAAAAAAGGAAACAAATTCATAATCTGCCAGTGTCCGTTAGGAAAATAAAGCGAGCAAGGTAATTTTAGAAGTCCGTAGGACTTTGGACTCACTCTCTCAACTCCCCAAATGGAAAATCCTAAGGCTTCTTAACTTCGATTCGTTCTCAACAGTGTCCAGGAGAGTGCCACGAGGCCTCTGGCCCAGCGGCATCAGGGGTTGCACTTAAATGCTAGGAGAAATGAGGCCAGTAGTTCAACTCCTCCAAGGTGTTCTGTTCTAAAAATACTAAACTTTCGCCGATAAACAAAAAAGCAGTTTCCATGAGAGTTGGGTCCTTCAAATTGAATAATAGTTCAACTAATTCCGCAATTCTTTCCAACTTAATCATTGCAGTAAAACCCACAAGTTGTTCACAACTGAATCTTGAAAATACAAAAACCCAAATCAACGCAATCACGCTGCAAGTAATTATCTTTTCTCGAGGATCAAAGTAGGGTTAGGGCTAAGATTTATGGGTTTGCATTAACCCACGAAATAAATGAACGAAAATGAGAATTTGTTCACCTGAAAGCAGCGGGGTTGGACGAGCCTCGATCTTCTGAAATCGTTTTAGGGGACATCATCCTTCCAGCTGCCTTGATCTCTACAGCTTCGAATGAAATGCAGCTTCAATAAGCTATCATGCGTGTATATATATTTCGTATATCAGCAAATCAATGCTGGGTATCGTTGCTTCTTCTTCTACTTCAGCAGTTCCCAGACGAAAAAGAGAAAGGAACTGTCAATTCCTTGGTCTTTTATTGGGCTTGGATGACCGTACTTGGCAGCAAGGTACCAAAGAAAGAGCACAAAGCATTGGGACCCTGGCCCATGGGCCTAGTTACCGAGAAAATTTTCAGCGTCGAGCGGGTACCACGTGATGCCCGCTCGGTGCATCCGGGTCATCCATTTCGGTTTTGGACGGCTCGAATTTGGAGAGAAAAAAATGAAAGAGAAGAGAGAGTGTTTCAATCTGGACCGTCCAATACACTTTTGGACGGTTCAAATGTGCCCGTTTGGGTACCACATCAGCCAGGTGGTAGTTACCCAGCTTGACAATTATAGTTAAGCTTAAAAACTCCAAGACGCAAACTTACATTATGGTCGCAAACTTCGACAATTTAGCCGCAAACTTTTGCATAATGATTTTTTTGAAAAGTCGTGTTACCATTTACACTTTCGAACTTGAAAACTTCCAACTACAAATTTTTGGATCATGATCGCAAATTTTGACACTATAGCCACGAACTGTTGCGAAGTCGTGCTTATCATTTAAGCTTGAAAACTCCCAACCGCAAACTTTTGCATATGGCAACACATTTTGATATTAAGGCAGCAAACTTTTGCATCGTGACCGCGAACTTTTCCGAATACCAAGTTGATAATTTAAAAAAAAGAAACAAAAATACTCGCCCCAGAGGCCAGAGTTGTACTGAAAAAAAACCAAGGAATACACAAAAGGGGATACTCAGTGATGCCCATGGCTTTCCTTTGCACTCTCCGTCCAAAGTTTCCCTCCACGAGAATGACCATAACGCCCCGCTCTGTCCTCACCAGGGAGTCCAGGATGGGTGTTCAGTACGAGCTGAAGCAAGGGCAGTCCCGTCTTTTCCACAAGCTCCCTTCTGGTTTGGCCATGGAGGTTATTTTTCAGAAGGGTTTTGATCTCAGAAACCTAGATGAGGGAAGAGAGAGATTTGCAAACCCACCGTTAGTATTCATCCATGGAAGCTTTCACGCTGCTTGGTGTTGGGCTGAACACTGGTTGCCTTTCTTTTCGCAAAATGGGTTCGATTGCTATGCACTCAGCTTGTTGGGTCAGGTACTCTATCTCTCTCTCTCTCTCTTGCAAATTTGTTTGAATAATTTTGAAGGTTAATCAATTTTGGGTTATACTTCAGTAATTTATTCGTCGGGTTAAACTTCCGTTTGTGTTATGTAGTGTAGGGATTCTATCAAATAAGCTTTAAAAAATCTACGGATATAGCTGGTAACAGTGGCTGACGTAGGATTTGTGTCTAGCAGGGCCGAACCGGATGAATTTTCATATTGATAATAGAAAGTATATTCCATAAGCCTATATTGCTACTTGCGAAGTCGGAGGAGGAGACGGGATTGTGTCTATGTGCTAAGCCGCCGCTTAATTTTACACACATGTCCTAAAAATGATTGGTTACTTGAAATTTTAGAGAATTTTCCCGCATATAGGAATTTTAAGAATTATTTTTCACCCAAGGATTTGCAGGGGCCAATCACATGGAACTTTTCAAAATTAACTTGAAAAACGTCGTTCTAAAAGTTGGCAGCCTAGGCCAACTAGTCCTTGTCTGGGTGCTAGGCGGTGGTCCTAGTCCTCGCATAGGCTCTAAGCAGCCGATTAGTCAGCGCCAAGGCGCCAGCGCCCCTTTTCCGCCTGTCTAGCACGTAGCCACGTAGTGATTTTTAGAACATTTTGAAAAACCAGTATAGTATGTGAGGATATTTGGAGTTGTGCAAGGCACCGGCACCCCCTTGTGTCCGCCACGGGCTGTTAAGACTATTGTGCTTCGTTTGGTTTCTTAAAAAATGCTGGGCAATGTCAGAAACAAAATTGAACAGCTACATGTCAGGTTAATACTTAATAGTAAAGAATTTGTCTCCATGTTGTGCATATGCATACTAAGTGTCTTTATAGCCCTTGTGATAGTGTAAAATTTTGCCGTTCCAAAAAAAAAGAAAAAAAAGTATAAAATTTCTATATCCACATTCACAGTTGTGGATATGAAGTTGAAAGAAAACCAGTGCCGGAAGGGGCGCAACTGCTGTACAAGAAGGTTTCAATTCTGAAGAAACAAAAAAAAATCAACTTGAAGATTGAGCTCGCTTATGAAATCGGCAAGAGTGAAAGAGAATTTACAACAAATCCTTTACACCCAAAACGAGAACTATGCAATAGATCCATCTTTAGCTGATTAACTTTTAAAAAAAGACATAAAAATTTCATCGTTTCCTCTGTCCATAAGCACCACATGAGGCACAAAAGTGTTCTCGCAACTATCCTTCCAAGGGAAAAAAAAAACACTTTATTGGTAGCATACCTGTGCATTTTGTGCTGATATTGTACAGTATGACTTAGAATTCTGTACACTCTATATATGGACACTTGCCTCCTGGCCGTTTCTTTTTTATCATTTCAATTGTGTGTTTGCTTAGATACGGCTGAAATCTGGTTTCTCCATTTTAGTCTCTCTGTGTCTGTGTGTTTGTGTTTCATTTGCATACTATTCGTAACTATTATCTGGACCTGCATCATCCTTGTAAGGTTCATAAATCAAAATTATAGCGGTATCTTATGATGTCATTGGACCACACGCACATCTCTTGCCAATCTTTATGTAGTGACAATATTTACTTATAATTTATATCATTTGCATTTCTGGTACTGATTTGGCTTCCTTCACGATATGATTAGGGTGAAAGCGAGGCGCCTGATGGTCCTGTTGCAGGTTTGCTTGAGGTATGTTAGCACCCCCTTGGGAAGCAGTTCATTCTACAAGATTACTTCTGGATATTCTTACCGTTCATTTTTCTGATAACCCATCTCTCCAAATCCCACAGTAGACACATGCAGCTGATGTTGCTGATTTCATCAGCAAAGAAATCAGGTTGCCACCAGTTTTACTTGGACATTCATTTGGAGGGCTTATTGTTCAATATTACATCGCAAACATAAGGGGTGAGCAAATTTCAGGTAAAAGTTCAACCTTAGTTAGTAATTAGTTCATTACATTTACATGTTTAAGAATGCAGAGTGGAAAAGCTAGAAACTTTGGAAGTGAAGAAGTATATTCACAGGCTCTGTCATTCCAAAGAAACAAAAACGTAAAAAGTAGGAATGATATTAGTTTATTCGCATGATTTGTATCAGGTAAGAACATAACCTTCTACGAGCAATTGATAAATTAGAGGTTGAAGGTGCATTTGGAGGGCGTATTGTTTTCAGTTGCATACATAAAATGTCAGATGAGTATTTAGGGCATAATTCACGTGCCAGTCTGGCACATATGAAATTGTTAGTCCAAAGACATCAATTCTGCCAAGATTTGAGCCCCATGTAGCATTGACATGGACAGAAACACGTGGCGCTGTAATTCTCAAAACGGACACGGACACAGTGAGAGATGCGAGAATTTTTTTTGTAACATTTTTTAGTTATTCAGACAATGATACATACATTATAGTCACTAAAATACTAGGATAGGGCTTCTAACGAATGCGTTATTAAATGATGATGTTGCCAGTATATACATACTTTATATCACACTTGTGGTCCAATAGTTTTGAAGGTCTTGTACTTACCTTTGAAAAGCTTTATAATATGCAAAAAGCCACCTTGTAGTTTCTCTATGTGTGTCCCCTGTGTCTCAGGTGTGTCCCACCATGAAGAATATTGAAATTTAATAGACCCACCGCGTGGTGTATCCCTATGAAGCTGTTGATTTCTCAGTATTAAGTTGTGTGTTCTAAGTTTCTCCCTTGTACTCTCTTTATGGTAATTGGATTGATCCCCAGAAATGAGAAGCTTGCACCCAGACCTTGCTGGAGCTGTACTTATTTGCTCTGTGCCCCCTTCCGGAAATAGGTGACTTCCTATAGCACATGGCTTCTTCCTTAACATGATGTACTTGAACTGGACTAATATGTTCTTCTCTTACTGTGTACAGTGGATTAGTGTGGCGGTATCTCTTCTCCAAGCCTATGGCTGCTTTTAAGGTCTGTCACTATGCTGTATTTGGGAGAGTCATTCCCATTTGATTTCTCACCTTCAAACTTGTTGGAACCTATATGTGAGAGTAAACTGATGGTATATTAAGTAGTTCCATAAGCAGTGTTTGACTTAACCAACTGTACTCTCCTCTTATGTTGTTAGCTGACTTAGCTCCATGTTCTCAAAAGTATTCACTTCAAATGGGGGGATATCTTGATTATCATCCTCCACTTCATTCAATCCATCTATTTTCTGTCTCCGTTGGTGGCACAACTTGTACATTAATGTTTTCGGGGTCACAACTGTAACCTTACCCACAGGCAACACTAAGACGCAAAGGTTATAAATGTTAGAACATAGCTGTTCATAAGTTGGGAAAATCCCAGGGAGCTGGGCTCCACCTGCCACCCACAGGGATTTGGAAAAGTTCAAGGCTGAAAGTTTGCATGATAAAACATATTTTTTTCAATTGATCCTGTTAGCATTCTTTTCCTGTGGTCTAGAATGTGAAGTTATGAATGAGATGTGATTGATTTCATATTTTGGGCAGGTGACACGCAGCCTAGCAGCCAAAGCTTTCCAAACTTCTTTGCCTCTTTGTAAGGAAACATTTTTCTCTGCAGAAATGGAGGCTGATCTTGTCGAACGGTTTGTCCACAAAACTTTATTCCATATAGTTGGTCATGGGGAATTACATTAACCTATCTTAAGGATTTTGAAGGGGCTTTCTTGTGATTTCCCTATGGTGTACCTAGATTTTCCTTCCATCGAACACTAGTATCCATCGAATATTAATTCCATTCTTTTTTTTATGGAATTTATATTAGTTCAGTTGATATTTTCTCCTAAATACATGACATATTGTGAAAAGTGATCCTGGAACTTCTTCTCTATTTGTTCAGCTATCAAAAACTAATGAAAGAGAGCTCAAGGATGCCATTGTTTGATCTAAGGAAGCTTAATGCATCACTCCCAGTTCCCTTGGTACCGAAATCTTCCATTGAAGTTCTTGTACTGGGTGCGAAGGATGACTTCATAGTGGTAATCCTATAACCAAAAATTCATGTATCCACCTGGTTAACCATGAGATAATTTCTCCCTACTGCTTTAGTTAAGTCTGAAATTACCATTAAATAATTTTCCATCAGCTACATCACATTATCTAGTCATAATCCAAGTTGGTGCGAAGCTAACAATGAAGACAAATGGCGCTATTTCTTTTTGTACTTTATGTACAAAATTCCAGATTTGTCCTTTTTATTCATTTGATGCTCGTCTTTCTCCCCTGCATTTAGGAAAAACTACACGTTGAGATTTATAATGTCAAAGTATAAGGTGAAAAATATCTTGGACTTGCAATTATTCAAATTGATCGTTTTGGACCAATAACGATATTCTAGTTAGACAAAACTATAATTCTTCTCAAGTGTCACCAGCACATAGTTTCCTGAAGCCATATTGTCTGGAGTCTCTGGACTAATGCTCCTTAATTGGGATCTCTATGGCCTATAGTTAATAGTTCACTATTTGATAGAACATAATGTAACAAAGCAACTGTTGTCTTAGGATGCTGAAGGACTCAATGAAACAGGCAGGTTTTACGGAGTTTTACCGGTCTGTATCAAAGGGGTTGCCCATGACATGATGCTGGATTGTTCGTGGGAAAAGGGTGCAGTGGCAATCTTGTCGTGGCTGCGTGGTTTAAACAGACAGGAGAGGTATGACTAAGGACGACGTTTCCAGCTAAAATATTGCATTGTAGTCCAGGGATTCTCCAACTTGCTTCTTCAAATTGCTCATATGCTCGCAAGACAAAATAAATTTTTCTAGGGCTTAAAAGGAGATCCGAGCAGATCTGAGTTGGAAAGTCGTATCTTTCGATTCGTAGCTGAATTGCCGGTTGTTAAGTTGTTGGCATAAAACAGAACACTGTTGCTACTTACCCTACTGGCCGAGCTGCTGCCTCTGTACTGAACTACCTTGTTGCTAACTTGGTATGTTATTTCGTTAGAGGCCACTTCTTGCAAGTTTTTCCCAAGTTATGGCTTCAGTTTCTAGGCAGTAGTATTGTTTCAGCAGCTACTACTACTTAGTACTTACAGTTTTGAATAAATAACTGTCAAGTTTCTGTCATGCTATGCTCTTTTAGTCAAATTTCTTGTAGGTTGATATGACAAGATAATCTGATAGCTCGTATCCATAATTTATTTTAAGGGTACGAAGGAACTCGCCAGTCCTGGTCGATCATAGATGTTTCCATACGGATATTGGATACAAAAGGAACAGAATTACAAGCCAAATGAATATCATTTGTGTTACCATCTGTTGAACATTTCTAATTATATTTGCATTTTGCAAAATTATCCCCCTTTTTTTGTGTACGTGCAAGAAACCTACACTAGCCTAACCTAAGGGGTAGAGAATGAGACAATACCACGAGACTCGAACCCAGGACAACACCTTTCACCTGAGCAAGGCTTTGTTCTCAAGAAACTAACCCTTGAATTACATTGTTTTTGTGTCTGCTAACTTAAATTGGTTGGATTTTATTAGAGGTTATATATGAGGCCACTTGAATCCTCTCAAATGAGATCATACAAGCCCTAACATCCTCCTCAATCCGACTAATCAAGCCTCCTTCTATACATCTTGTTTGACCAATTCCCGCCCATCTCATCTAAGTCTTCAATTGTCATATCTCGGTACTAGTGTTAGGCGACGTGCGTTGTGCGAAACCGCGTGCTCATCCGATCTCCTTTGTCTCAAAAATCCTGTACTGTCTCAAAAACCCTATACATCTGTGCCGAGGGGTTTTCTGGCTGTTGAATTGTGTGATTTTCTTTTTATGTTTTAAATCTCTCGGCTGAAAAATCTCTCGGCACAGAGGCACATGGATTTTCGTCACAAAGGATCCTGTCTCGAGAGTGAGGGTAATGAGAGAAAACTATTGCTTATCGAGAATGAGGGTAATGAGAAAAAAAACATAGGAACGAGGAAGAAGAGAGAGCCACCCGAAAGGGGTAGAGAGATGAAGTGCTCGAGCTCGAGAGTGAGCTCATGCCACAGCTGCTTCTCGAACAGCTCCGATAGGGTAATGAGAGAATATTCGAGCCCGGGATGTTCTATCCAAATCTTCTCAAGATGCAGCGGTTTGACTTTTGAGTGTGGCCATCTTCAGTGCTCGGAATTTTCATTCAGAGATGCACCTTTTTATAATAAACTTAAAAATATTTACAGGAAAATACAATAAAGAAATTCTAAGCACAAAAATTTATACATGCACCACTAGGCACAAAAGCTTGTAAACATAAGAACAAAAGTCTAAATATTCATTGCTGAATTTTTTTACAATTGAGCCCGACGAGTTTTTATCTTTTGAAGGTTCTGCATGATTGCTTCGTTGGTAATCCCATTAAAAACATCTTGATCTATGTTTACCACCAAGCCATTGTTCAACCATTGATCATTCATTCGGTTCCACAATTGATTGCTCTATATACACCACCTAACCTTTTTTGTTTTTTTTGTTTTGTATGTTTTGTTCGTCTTTTCTAAATTTTTGTTAGATTTACTTGATATTTTTTGAATTAATCATCTGTCACGACAACAAAAATGCTCGAGAGAAGGGCTGGGCTCTAGAATAGCGTTTAAGCCGTGCGTGTTGAACCAGCTCTTTTAAGG
>JAOTQK010000002.1:6117829-6129713 GCA_025642025.1 Rhododendron ferrugineum
GTAATAATGAGCCAGACTCCATTTATGTTTTCAATAAAATTGTCCTTTTAACGTACCCGAAAATGGGGGCGTTACATGCAATGTCGTCCACTATGAAAAAACGTATAATTTCTAAATAAAAAGGACTTCTGCATATCATTTTATTTTTTTTGGTAGACTGTAATTTTGAAAATGACAAAAGCAGTCTACATCCTTTCCTTTTTAATTGTGGTAGCCTTTCATCCTCTTATTAAACACATTTTTTATTTGATGCACCAATGCCTGTTCAAAACTTCTATAGAACGACAATAAAAAAAATTATGCTTATTTGAAATTCAGAATAAATCGGGTCCGGGTTGGTCGAATAAAAAGGTTGAATTATTTTATTATGTTTATTTAATTTTTTCTCAATTATTAGTTTTACGCCAATTCTTTTATAGATTATTAATTCTGCTCGACGAGCGAAAGCTAAAAGATAAAAATTTATGATCAAAATGTTGAAAAAGTTCACTAAAAATACAAAATAATTCAAAACAAAAAATTAGATTACTGTCTATATTCAATAATTTTAATTTTAATTGAAAAACTTTTAACTTGGTTTATAATTTTAACTTTTATATTTCTCTCATCAAGACAAACTATAAAGATTCACAAAATATTAACGCAAGATTAACAAATGTAAAAAAAATTGGGAATTGATACTCATACTTCATTTTTGTTATCCACACTCCTTTTTTTGTCTTTTAGCAATAAAATACATACACTTTCAATACTAAAAAAAGAGTGTGAATATCAATTTTCAAAAAATTAATAAAAAATAATAATGCAACTTTCTTTGTACTATAAAAACTCGACCACTATAAGGACTCAAAAATTATGCACAAAAAATCTTACAAGCACCTAAGCATGGAATAATTTTTCTATGAACAGTTGAAGTGGCAAGTGACACCTTAAAAAGTTAAGGTGGAAAAAGCAAAGGGTTATTATTGTCATTTCCCCCAAAACTAAAAAGCACTTCGGCACAAATCTAGACTGACAATGCATTGATTGACGTAGAGGAGCAGTCACTATAGCGCGTGAGACTCACCATCGTCAGCTCACATGGCTGATTGTAGATTTTGCATTTAAATAATGTAGAGATGAGGGAGAAAGATTTGACATTTGTAATGGGTTCAACCTTTAACTAATAGTTCCACAATCCCTACAATATATATTTGAAATTCGGGTTATTTTTTATCGTTTATATATTTTAATCTATAATGTGTTTTATGAGTTTGAAAATTTTGTAGAAGTAATCGAGAATTATCAAACAAGATTCATATTACATATTTTTTGAGATCCATATTGAAAGATATAAGGAATTAAAATTAACACGGATACTAAAAACTGACATCTAATTTGGGAACGGAAATTGTCAATATTTTTTGTAAATAGGTAGGAGTAATTATTGCTCAGCAATGGAGTACATTTTTTCTTGTAGAAGGCGAAACGTAGAGTGGAAAGTCCAACTAGAGGCTACCTAACAAAATTAAATGATGAACCGAATTGTGCAAGCTGTGAAAATCCCTAAAGTCTTTTATTGGTCATAGTTGAAAGAATTTTACCATCTCGTTTTTATTAATAAAAAATTTTCAGCATTTTAACATCTCATTTGCACTAACTAAAAAAATTGTTAACAAAAACTATTTTTGCTACAGCAACTCTATTCACAAATTCATCAATAGCTTATTCACTACCAAAAATAATTTAACATTTCTTAACAATTTATTCACTACCAGAAATACCCAACTTTTTTTTCAACTATAAAAAAAATTTCATCACCGGAAACACCCTCTAACTGCTATCAAGTTAACAATTAAGTGGTTCAAGGACAAAAACTCATTGGGTGGTAAAAATTCTACATGTACATGTGCAACAAGGGGTTTTTCTAAAGTCAGAGGCCGGGTTCGGCCGAACCCACAGCCTTGTACATATGGTCGCCAATTCTGACTTTGCATGGGAAGACAATCGGAATGAAAACCCCATGCAGAGTTGAATGCGTCCAGTGGTACGTGCTGCAATACGCAATTTTTTTTATTTTTTATTTTGATCCGCCTGCAATACGAAATTATTCGGATCGATGACTATACTGGAGTACTTTTTAGTATTCCTTCCATTCCGATCTATTTGTCCTCATAAAATTTCTTTTTTGTCCTTACTTTTTTGAAATAAAGTAATTTTTCAAAAAAAAAGTGAAGGGTAAATATTGAACAATAAATTACTTTTAGATGTAATCATTATGCTCTCCAAATAAGTTAGATTTCCAATATTGGACAAATAAATTAGGAGGGAGGAGTATTATTCTAGAGGAATTAAAGATCGATACTACTCCTATAATAGAGTTGAGTTTTGTTTACCCTTCCCTCCTCTCTATTAGTAGTTGAAATGGTGTAAATCTCACCATAAAGTAATATCATACTTATCAAAAAGTGTATTGCATAGTAAACATGATATCACTTTGTGGTGGAATCCACACTATTTCAACCAATAAGAAGGAGAGTAGTGTTCATCATCCGCTTAAGAGGGTTGACAAAATTGCACTCCCTATAATATACTCTAGGTGGGTTTGGATTAAAAGAGTCTAATTTTTTTTTATTCAATTTTTTTGTATTTGTTCGTTTTGCGTTACACATTTGTGACTTAATGGTTCGTCTCGTCGAAAAGAATTGGAAAAGTAAGAAATTATGATTGAAACTCTTAAGTTTTTGAATAAAGACAAAAATAAGTAAAATAGATAGTCTTTTTTACATATTTTTGTTTTTTTTTTTAAATATGAATTTCGATCAATATTTTTTGTTAGGGTGTGAGCGTGACACCCTAACAGTACACATAATTCCGCTCCTGATAGTTAAATTAAGAATGTATTGGAGGAAATTAAAATACTAATTTTCAGTAAATATATAGGAATCAATGTCAAATTCGAGAATGTCTTATTTACGGAGGTGCTGTAAATAGTTCAATCAATCACAGCCATTCAAAAGTATTCTGAATGGTCCGGATTTTAATAAAACTTTTCCAGAGAAAAGTTTAATTAACTCTTCTCTGGAAAGTTTTATTAACATCTCAACCGTCGAAAACACTTTTAGAAGGTCACGATTGAGTGATATAAACACTTATTTACAGCACCTCTGTAAGCAAGATGTCAACTTAATAATGTTAGGATGAATGATTTGTAACAGAAAATCAAAACAGTATTCGGGCCCAGAGGCTTTGGGACAATATATATGTCAAAGGCTTTGAAAAAAAAAACCGATCATGATTTTTTTGCTTCAACTATTAAACTAGAGAGAAAATAAGATTAGTAGTACACACACCTAGGCTTTGGGAGTACTTCTCAAGGGTATGATTTTCCGTTATATAGGTGAATACCCTGAAGTAAGTGGGAGGCCGTGAATGGTGTGGCTGCGCTAACTTTCCCGGAGATTTGGATTGCACAATTAGATCCATTTAGTGGTCTGGCCGTAGAGCGGTTGCTTCTTTACCAAAACATAAGAAGAAGATTAGTAGCTAGTACTTGTAGCTGTCCCTAAACAAGATTAATAGTATTGTAATTGGTGGGAAATAAGACCATGTGACTCGTTCTCATACTCTCAATAATTGGCATCAATAATGTACTTAATCACTAGAATTTATGGTCATCATGCTGGTATGGGAGGTAATAATTAATTAGTGCGCCCGTTCAACGTTTCTATCACCAAATGTTATAGATTCATAATTATTTTTTTATAGGGAATAAAATTTTATTAAAAACTCGACAAAGGGTACATCGAATAAGAAAAAAATAATTATTTTGGACAAAATAATCGATAAGGTAGGGTAATGTACGGATTAGATTCAAAATTGATATGATGTAGGAAAAGGGGACAGAACCGGAGTTCGAATGTGACAAAATTAGAAGAAATCAACCCCTAATATAAGATCCATATGATATAACGTCCATCTAAGGTTAATCATCTCTAATACCCTTAAAAGTATCCTTTATAAAGATTAATAAATCCTTTTTGCTTAGAAAAAAAAAGTATACATATATTGTAGCTAGGTTAATCATAAATTAATACTCCTATATAACAACGGTTTAAAACGCTCTATCCAAATGAAACTTAACGTTCTTTCAAATACTAAAATCTTGTACGAGTGGTTCTAAATCAAATTGAAAAACAAAGCTTCAGTCAGCTACGTTCAAACATCTCAGACTGAACAGATATTGTCAACCCAAGAAAATTACTCATTTTTTTTCCAAGAAAATGACATTCGTAAAGCAGATATTGGATGCAAGTCAATTAAAGGAGCAATAATTCTAATTAAAAAAGAGTTTAAACGAAATTGAGGTCATTTTTTTCACTCTGATTTTGAGCCCTATATAGAAATGGTCATCCGTGTACTGTAGAAACAAATGGGTCAAGAAAGGAAGCCATAGATCGAATTGAACACATGGGTCAAGAAACAAAAGTAAATAATTGTACACAACAGTGGAAATTAAAAAGTTGGAACTTGTTTCTACTATCTGTCACCGTTTTGTTTAGCTATGTTCGGTAAAGTTGCCAGCGAAAAACAAGAAATGAGTTTTTGTTTATTTATTAAGAAATATAAAAACAAAAAACATATTTGGTGACCATAATAGCTTTTGTTTTTTTGGCCGCCGAAAGTGTTTTCAAAATAAATAAAAACTCAATTTTTGTGTTTCTAGAATTTTCGTACACTAGTAGAAATGGTTATGTATTTTGTGAGTAAAAACAGTAACACAAACATGTGTATGTATGTGGTGTCTGTTTCAAAAAATATCGGAAACTAAAACGAAAGACTGGAAATAAAAAATTTTCCAAACAGAGCATGTATCTACTTTAAAACAAAATGGAGTTGTGGGCTCAGCGTGACGGTTTAAACATGGCAGCTGATCTCAATCTGAACGATTTACAAGTGGAAACTGATGCCAGTCTTGTGGTTGAAACTTTCAATTCTCTCTCACATGCAGTGATGTTTCTCATGCGTTGAGTTCTATTTTTTTTGTGATTGCAGGACCCTATTGACCCGACGCCATGTTTTGGAGATTTGCCAAGTTCGCCGAGAGGAGAATAGAGGTGCATATCTATTAGCAAAGGATGCTTTTAATCTTAGTTCTTTCAATATATTGTAATGTTTTATGTACGCCGGCCCCCTTCGTTTATGTTGCAACAACTTCATGATGATGCTGTAAGTAAATACCTCAGAACCTCTTATGTTTAGTTTTCTATGAATCCCTCTTTTACCAAAAAATTAAAAGAAAACAAAATAAAGTTAACTTTTTTGTTTGGAAACATAAAAAAAGTACTGTTGGTTGGTTACAATTTAAGGCCTCATTAATATTGGTCTCATGGGGCACGACTCTTTATCGGGTGTTAGCAAATTCTTTTAAAGACCGTGGGGGGAAGAGAAAAGTCCTAGAACTACTCTAACGGTCAAAGTATACATGTGCAATGTAGCATGATGATGAGATATGACATGTGAGCAAGATATTTGCAGCACGTGAGCAAAGTATATCATATAGCCCTAATAGATTGGTCCATGTCCTAGTTTGGAGGGTTTTATGACTATGTACTTGTGCAAAAGACCTATTTTGGTTGAGCAAGGTTCCTCAGACTAGAGTCAAGATGTACCTCCCGTTGCCAAGTGTACAGCAAGGCTACAGTCGAATGGTACGATGACTTATCACGGTCAAAAGTTGCTAGGCATCCTGAGAGTGCTTGTCACCGGCAAGCCGGGCAAGATTGTCAAAACACACTAGCGAGGTTTGTGTTGTGCAAAGTGTAAAAAGAAACAAAGTTAAAATTTTTTAAATGATTTTAAATCCCCCAAGAAAAATGTCTTTCAAACTTGGCTCTCTTAATTATTCAACACTTTTTTTTTTTTTTAGAAAAAAAAATGTACAAGTCAAGTATTGAATAAAAGTCTTCAGCATAGTCGCCACTCTGGGCTCCCCGATCGGCACGCTTGAGAGTCGCCATCCAGATTTGAGATGGATGATCCGAAAAATCGAGAGTTTGATTTGAAAAATGACAAGGCATTTAGTCTATCGAAAAACGTTGAGATTTTGAGTTCGGGAACCAGGTTACGAGAAGGGAAGGTTTTGTTGAAAAAGCACCCCTCTCACCCGATAAAAATCGGTCTCTACTAAGCATTTTAAATGGAGGATTTACTATCTTTTGAAAATTTTAATTTTGGAAAAAAACAAGCATGGAAAGGGACATAAAATTTAATCTGACACATAAACGTGCTTGGTGTGCATGCTGTACAATATGAAACACATGTAGAATGTATAAATAATAGAAAGTTGTACGGAGTATATATAAATAATACTCCCTTCGTCTTTTATTGAGAGTCCAGTATTCTATTTTTGGTCGTCCCTTAATAAGTGTCCATTTTGTAAAATTAGGGGAGTAAAAGTTGGTTCATTGTCTATTTTGTCCCTAAAAATACATTTCATTTTGAAAATTTAGTGAGTAAAAGTATAATGATGATGGGTAAGTAGGGAAAGTGGAGGAAAAAGTTGATGTCAAAGGTGTAATGATGATATCTTTTTAATAAGTTGGAGTTACGAAGCAGAATACTTAAAAATGGACGGAGGGAGTAGAAAGTTGTACAGAGTCAAAAACTGCTACTGTCAAAATAAATGCAGCGTGGCAGGAAAAAAAAAACACCGCACGGTGTACTAGGAATGTCGTGCGGTATATCTTTCTGCAAATTCTAGAATAGTTCGAGTTTGCATGATAAATGAACCTAAAATGGACTTTTTCGTATTCGGAGTTTCCGGAAAACAGATTGTGAACCCTTTTGATTCATTTTACCATGCAAAACCTTGCTAAATGCCATTTTGAGATGTTTAAGAATGTTTAGTAAAATCAAAAGTGACTTTTAACTTAAAAATCCACTCTGAAATGTACCTGCATAGTCTTCAAATAACGTCCATGAACCTAAAAAGAAAAGGTGAAGGAATATTTATTTAGGAGACTGAAAAGTACTTTAGAAGGTCCGTTGACCCATCTTGATGCACTATGAAGTATGGAAAATAGTTAAAAGAAGGTCCAAATGATTTCTACAACTTCAAAAACGTTTTTGATGTGAAAAACCTTCCTGAAATAAGCCTAGAATGCCACTGGCTTTACAAGCATTAGTACTAAACCTGAAAGTCAGTGAGTTAGAACGCGGCACGAGATAATAAAGTGAGCCGTGTGGTGCACCAAAGTGCCGCACGGTATACTATACCCAGTGTAGCTGCTAGTTTTTGTTGCTTTTTGATATAAAGTTCGTTTGAGACCCAAACCCAGTATAGAAAGACTGGGAAGGGCCTCGGTGAGCTCCCCTTAAAGCCAAAACGCAGTTTAGCCCAAGAAATTTGTTTTATACCTTTTGTTCAAAGTTTTATTGTGATTGAAAATGAAGGAAGGGAGGTTGATTTGGATTGGAAGCCCTTCAAATCAGTTGGGTTTCTGAGTTTATGGGAGATTTGATGAGCTTTTGTAGAGAGAATAAGAAGAAAAATCAGTTCGAAACTAATTTTGTAATAGCCCAGCTTGTGGGTTGACGTAGAGAGAGAAATGAGATGTATCTGGTGTCCTGAAATGGCTGAAAATGGGTGTATATATATAGTGGTTTTTAGGAGTAGGGGTCATTTATGAGTAGGTGTCATTTATAGGGGGAAGTAGAGGTTATGTATATGCTTGGAGTGCACCCAAAGGCAAAAAACGCGCTCTGACCGCTCTGCTGACGTGCACAAGAATTTGTCAGACGCTCCTTCTAATAGTGTTTCAAAAGGCTGCGTGGTATATTGAAATCTTGTGCGGTGGAGTGATTTTTGAAAATTTGTTGGAATGTCGCGCGGCATTTTGAAATTCCGCACGGTCGTATTGTGTGACAGAATAGCACACCAAACTTCACGGGGGTGCCCCGGACATTCCCAAACTAGGATTTGAGCGCGGTTTGAAGTGTTGGAAAGTTTGTTGAGTCCTCTTTCTAACCCAATTGGTTTCACCCAAAGATATTTTATACATTAAAATGTGTGCCCATTTTACTCTCAATGTGTTATAGAAAAAGTTATTTTTGATAAAACAAACGCATCTTTCTCTTTTGCAATTGAACCAGGAGCCACCCTATATGTTTGAAAATGGGTTTTCTTGAGGTTAGTGAAAGAGTAGCGATCCAAGCCATGAAGGTATGATTTTCCTTATTTCATCATCGGGGAACTTAAAAATTATTTGGAGGCCCGAATTGGTGTGTCTATAGCAGAGTTTTTAGAACATTTTCATGTAATTAAGGGCCTCTGAGACTGAGCTAGTGCACAAGAAATTTCTATAGAGTAAAACTTTGAAGCTAGAGTGTTAACCTTTGATGTCCCAATCGAAGAAGGGAAGGGGATGGTAATCCAGAACCTTGAAGCAGCGAAGTTAATCAAACACATTTTGGAAGAAATGATCAGACATCAATATTCAACTAATATGCTTATTAACGTTCGATGAGATCTAAAAAATAGTAAACAATTCAACCATAAATGTGGGCCGGCCTATTAGAAAGGGCTGACATTTGCCTCCAACAGGACCGTCCGGCCCATAAAAAGGACCCTATGCAATAAGTACTCAGGATCCCTGACCAATTAACAGGTTGCAAAATCACCTACCATTGGCTAATGACATGGTAATTGAATTACAGGTACAACTCGCTGGATTTATACCACCGTTTTGGATTATTGGGTTATCCCTGGCATCCTGGTAGCCAAGTCTTCCGGCAGCAGGTAGTGTTACTAAATTGTCTGTGAGCATTACTAATGCCGAAGACATCGTTGGCCGATCTTGTACACTCTCTTGACAGCACAATAACCCAATCCGGATGCATCTTAGTACGTCGTTTCGAGGGAAAGAACCCATTGACGTCACATCGACCAACTCCATGAGCCTGCCTTCTTGTTCAAGTCTCATTGTCTGCGAAATACAGCGTATCGATAACTATTTATTGCCAGAGAGAGGGAGAGAGGAGGGCGAGGAATAAGTTCCGATTTAATGTCAGAAAAATGAAACCAGAACACTATATACGACTGCCGTATGAGTACATGATCTAAAAGCAATTGCAAGACTTTTTATTGTCTATGATATGACACAAGTAAGAAGTTTTAGCGATCCATGCATGAATCAAATTATACTCGAAGGTCATATTCAATCAGCTAAATATTAGGAATGAAGCAATTTGGTTTCAATACGTACAAAGTTCAGGAGCTGTTTTCTTTCATCGTCGAGTTTTATGTTGAAATTCTTTCTTCCGCTTATTGTTTCCAACATAAACACACCAAAACTGAAAACATCACTCTTGGTTGAAACCACTCCTCGAATAGCATATTCTGGAGCCATGTAACCACTACAAAAAACAGAAATGTAGCTTTTAACATCATGATCAAGAAAATAGGATCTTTTGCTTTCTAATTCAAAGATGCTTTTTAGATCTTCCAATGCATAAATATCAAGTTTCATGATGTTATGATACTTACAACGTCCCCATAATTCGGCGAGTCCTGACACGACTTCGTTCATCACTAAAGAGTCTTGCTAAGCCAAAATCCGATATTTTCGGGTTCATCTGTCCATCGAGTAGGATGTTGCTCTCTTTGATATCTCTGTGGATGATTCTAAGTTGAGAATCTTTATGTAGGTATAAAAGTCCTCGCGCCACACCTTTTATAATGTTAAATCGCTTTGTCCAGTCGAGTAATGCGCTCCTACTCTTGTCTGCAAGCACAGAAGTCATGAAATCAGTACAAATAGATTGGTAACCTGTTGAGATTCAAAAATATGTATACATAGTGCCATCCTTGTATTCCACAAAATTAGATGTAAATTCCAATATAAACTGATGATCTATTTTGCTCGTGCCATACCTTTTATTCCGCAAATTTAGATGTCAATTCCATTATAAACACATTGATGATCCTATTTTGCTCGAGTTTCAAACTATATATGTTAGCTACTATTATAAGTATCTTTCTAGAAACGGGGATGGTGCTGTGCGATATATATTCCTTGCCCAAAGACTTCTCTCCCGTCACTACTAAAGTCTAATACGTGTAGTTCAATGTTGAGTCTCCAATGGATTGAACTCCCAAGTAATTCGAGAGTTACGGTAGGTTTAGCTCAATGAGCTTTCTAAGCCACATCTCAAACAAAAACAAACATTGACATTTGGTTTGCATACTTAGAAATTGAGGAATTGGGGGCCCTAGATTTGACGCAAGCCCTTGCGGCCTTGTTGTGCTCCCTACACGGAGCCCATTTGAAGTCGAAAAACATGATGCAAATCATTCATTTTGCTCGGCTAGTTGAACCTGTCTATTCTTGCAAAAAAAAAAGTTGATTGGACGGCGATACCTAAATAAATGAAACACTAGAACACGTCCTACATAGAGAGCACAACATGTTCGTCGTGTCTCAGGACATAGCGGGCCCTCACTCAGCCTAGAGAATTAGACTGACCTTCTTAATTAAGAACTCAATGATTTTCTTTGAAAAGTTAAGAACTAAATAAGTTACCAAAGAGGAAGTAGTCGAGGCTTTTGTTTGGCAAATACTCGTATACCAACATCATCTCTCTTCCCCCCGAATGAAGCACCCGAGCAATCGGACTAGGTTTCTATGTTGCATTTTCAGCAGTAATCGGACTTCATTTGAAAACTCTTCAATTCCTTGCGTTGAACCAGCTTTTAGCTTTCTCACTGCTATTTCTTCCCCACCGAGAATTTTCCCCTAAAAACATTATCAGCTTCCACACATCATAAATTGTGTTATAGTAAAAAAAAAGCATCACAAGTGTATTTCTGACTAAATTTTGACGAACGATTTTCACACCCTTTTTTTTTAGGTCCACTTTGTCCTCTTTCAATTGAATTTACAACATACTCTAACTCTTTGCATATGTAAAAAGGTTCACAAGAAAGTCCATTTAATTAGGTAAATTCACATGTTTAAGAAGTGTACACGTTGATGAAAGGAGGAGAGTGTAAAAATCAGTATCCACTTCTTTTCTTTTCTTTCCTTTTTATTTTTTTGTGAATTTCTCATTTCTATTTGGATTATGAAGTGAGAAAGTAGATCGAGATTGTTCATGAATTCTTCATTCACGTGTACCAAACTGTTCCTAAAATATTTATCCTCATAATTTCTGCACCGGGGTTGATATATATGATACATGAACAAGTTTCATGAAACTGTCCATGAAAAGCAAATGGATGATTAATGATGTGAATCTTAACCATCCAATAGTATTTCATGCATCTTCACCATCCATTTGTTTTTCACAAATAGTTTCATGAAACTTTCTCATGTATTGTACAGTGACATTTTCCTTTGTGCACCTATTATTGCCTTTTTAACACAACAAATGAATTTCAAGTGGATAACTATTGATGTCCACTCATCCAACTGTCTGCTCCTGTCCATTTCTATCTTGCCTTAGATGTGGACTGTGTACCCATTTTATGAAAAATTGTACAATGCTCTAGAGGTATACCAAATTTATCATCTACTACACATTTGTATGGTCCTCACCATAAAATCTGCGGAGCCCACACAATTATATAATTGAGAAGAATTTGGGGCACTGCCACGTGGTGGACATGGAATAATTACTCCCATTTTTTCCGTTTCACAACACCTTCTTAAAAAATAAGTACTTATTTTACATTTTTAAACTAAAAAATAATGTAAATGAAAAATAATTTTTCGATTTTTTTGTATCGTTCAAAAGATCTCAATGAGATTTATCAAATAAGATCCATATTGCTAGAAAAATTATTTGCGTAAATACATTATTTTTGAGCTTGAAATTGCCTTTTTAAAAAATAAGTTCTTAAAAG
>JAOTQK010000002.1:6253167-6267044 GCA_025642025.1 Rhododendron ferrugineum
GTGGGCTCACCTTACATGGTCAAGTCTCTGGCGCCCGAACAAATGTGGAGGAGCTAATACGAAAGAGAGAAGATTTTATTAACGAAGAAACCGGTCAAAGGACCGGACATCATCCGGAGCAAGATTAGCTAGCCGGTGGTGGTGGTGTTGCCGCCGTGGGTGGAGCTCCGGCAGTTGCGAAACAGGTACCCGTAAGTCAGGTTGGGGCAATAGCAAGTGGTTTTATAACTAAGAGAACTGTATCCGCACCATCCCCCGGACCCGGTACTGCACACACTAGTATCCACCTTCCATCGAACTCAAAGCCCACCCGTTACAGCTCCTTCCAAAGCCGTTGAAATCACGACCCGACCAAGTTAATAACCGGAACGGTCACACATGCGTCACACCCCAGCCCGCCCGCAGTCCCGGGTACCATATAAACTCCGGTATACCCGGTAACATTACAAGTCGTAGCAGAATAGATTGATCGTAATCGGAGCAGAGCAACCGTATAGGAAAGTGAGGTTCATGTAACCGGAGGAATACTCGAATAGGGAATTATCCAGGGTGGTGTTAACTAAACGCTGCGGACAAGTCGCTTCAATTACATCTTCTCTGGCGATATTCGGTGGTGATATTGTTGCTCCCGCAATTGAGAACGAAACCCGGATAGCCGCAGAACTTGGAAAAAAAAGAACTTGTTATTAAAAAAAAAAAAGAAAAAAAAAGTCGAATCTAAATTTGATACTCGAAAGAAAATTGGTCTGGACGTTTACATGGTTGGGAAGTCTTTTTCTTATTAATTAATAGATAGAAAGGGGGACCTGCTGTGGCTTAGGGATAACGTGGGTGTTTGCCTCATTCGGTTCGTGCAAGCTTGGCAATGGACGACTCAGATCATTTTGGTCGAACAGATCTCAGCCGTCTATGTTAGGCATGGACGGTTCGGATGGAGTCAACACCCCTGAGGGACAACTGGGTGTCAAAATCGTAATTAATAGTACTATTATTCGTATATGGGTCTTTTTCTTATTAATTAATACTAATTCGTATATGTAACGATGTTGTCAAAATATCGATGGTTTCATCTGAGAGCTCCGCATTGGTTCTTGCAAAATAAGCTTAAGTACCGGTGTTACTTCTGGCTACGAAAATTGTGTAAAAAAGACTCTACAAATAAGGGTTTGGATTCTTTAGTGATGTATCTCCTTCTTAAAATGCCTCTTTAATAAGTTTCGTGATCTCCTTATGACATAGTCATACGAAGATGAGTAAATCTTTTTATGTTTTTTTTTTTGATCCGCAAATCTTTTTATGTTGGTTAACGTACACTTGCAAGGCTGGTCAGACCAGTCCTCGGGTTTATTTTATCTGAGCTCCTTTATCGTTGTTGGCCGCATTGATTAGCTTAACGACCAAATTATTACTCACCAATAAGGATTTTTAACACTGACTAGATATATAATGGCAAATGCACATTGTGACACATTTAAATCTCACGGTCAAAGTCAGTTCCAAACCTAGAACTATTGGGAAAGTAAATCTTTGTTCATCTACCTTCTCTCTCTTACTTTTTGCTGTAAGAAAGAGCGGATTGGGTTACTGCCAATTTAACATTCCGGATGGACAATTCGGGGTTTATTCAAATGGTCACTTCTGGACTTAATTATCTTATCAGGGGAGTTGGGGGAGCTGAGGGACAGCAGCCTGCTGTCTCGGCCAAGGGGGCCGTGCTCCGATCTCGCTCCGATGATCAGAAACGTTCACTTCGTAGAGCTCGTCGAGTTGAACTTATATGTAAAAAATCAGCTTGATCGGATATCATTAAGTGCCTAATCGAAATCTTTTTGTCTTAAAAAGAATGGATCCGAAACACGGAATCAAATCTACTAGAACCCATTATTGGCAAGTTGTATGTGTTCTGATCAGATACTTAATGATATCTAATCAAACTGATTTTTTGAATACTTGTTCAACTCGACAAGCTCTACGAAGTGAATATTTTTGATCATCGAAGCAAGACCGGAGCAGGACCCCTCTTAACCGGGACAACACACTGCTGTCCCTTCAAAGGACGAAGGGACAACAGCTCCCCCAGTCCCTTATCAGGCTAGATCTAAGCCATTAATCACATATGGAATGAGCACGTGCTAGTTAGGTGCTTCCTAATAGATTATGGACCACCTATTACCCACCAACCATATATCTTAATTTGCACCTGTATTGACTAAGAAATATTCGGTGCCGAGCGGATAACATGTGGTGGTATTTGTCGGCGATGGACGACCCAAATTTATTCCTCTCTCCCCCACCCGACCACTCTCTCTCCTCCTTTTCTCGCTCTAAAATCTGAACTGTTAAAAACATGTTTGAACGGTTGGGATCGCCGACGGGGTACCATGTGTGTGCTACCCGCCCGACACCCAAAAACTTCTCGTATTGACTAGATTGTATTTGCTATGAGTGAGGAGATTCATGAACCACATCTTTGACCTTTTGTGTGTGAAAACAAGGCGACTTTAGCAATCAAAAAATACGCCCCTCGTTTTTTTTTTATTGTCCGGTGTCCATGCTTGACTACTCCCGAGATCTTGAAGTAAACAACCAAACAAACTTCCAATGGTCTCAATATCTTTTTGTTGGCATTGGAGTCGAACTTTTTGAACTCTGGAATGTAAATCCCTTGCTTATTGCCCGCTTCCTCTCGGCCTACCCTTGCGAGGATAGCCGCTGCTTAACTGCTATGTGGGGCTAATGAAATTGTGGTCTGGTTTCAGAAGCCTGTCGTTCTTTCAAGTACTTGATTGATACAAACTCAACTTTCCCAGGCCATACGGGTAGAAGTCGAATTCGAGATTGAGATAGACATCTACATTTATATATACATCATGCGTGAACAGAGGGAGATTAATATCATCCAGTCGAAAACGCGGAAATAAATCACTTTCACATGTTTTATCTTCGAAAAGGAATAATCAACAAACAGGTAATGGGGTAGTGTTTGGTCACGAAATGGCTCAAGGATTGAACGCGGACGTGCCAAGACTTGTTATGTCTAACGTAAGGACTGGACGTTTCTTTTCTGACTTCTTAACTGTACGGCGAAAGTGCTGCAAACCTAAGGGCTAGATTGCAGTGATGGTTCGTAGTTTTGCCACAACGGTTGTGGACTTAGTTATTTCCTAACCGTGTAGGAAAGAGAGCAACGTATAAAGAAAGACGAACTTTATTATGTCGGAATAATAAAGTTTGGTATAAGGAAAAGTAAAACCCGAATTACTTGAAGAAGTAATTGAGTGAATGCAGGAAAAGTAAAATAGTTCCTTCGTGAGAAGACTTTGGTTTAAGCGTTGGGGTCGATTGGTGTGAGAACCATTTTTTAGCCTTGAGAACTAGTATTTATAGGCAAATACTGCACTAGTCCAGATCTGAGCCAAGTTTCCCGCCTTCAAGCCCTTCATGCACCATGAGCTGACAAGTGTCCCAAGTTGGCTCCAGATGTTGTCAAGTGTCCGAAATAACTCCCCACTAACATATTTAATGGGATCATGGGAGGTTATTGGAGGTTTAAAAGAAAACCCACATGTTTTTATTCCATAATGGGTGGTTACTGGAAGTTAGCAAAGGTAATGGGCCACCTCATATCCTTCTTTCATGGGCATAAGAGAATTAATGGCCATTTGACTAAGGGGTTGTTTGATAACCTAAATTCAGTACTTAAAACTGAATCAATTAAGTAATAAGTGATTCCGTAGGTTTGATAACCACATTTTACATTGCTTAACAAATTAAGTGCTACTTAAAATGTAATTTAATAAGTTGAAAAAAATTAAGTAGTTTTGAGCTATTTAATTCCGGCTGAATTTTTGTGTATTTGCATTCAATCACCATATCACCACCACCACCACTCCTAAAACCACTCCATCACCACCACCACCACCACTCTACCACCACTACCACCACTACCACCACTACCACCACCACCACCACCATAACCATCAATCCACTACCACCACCACCACTCCAGCCCACCACCACCACCACTATCACGCCGCCGCCTCTATTGCACAACCACCACCACCACCACCACTCCACCACTACTCCACCACTCCAGCTCACCACCACACCGCCACCGCCACCACCACTACCACGCCGCCACCACCACCATCACAACGCTACCATTGCACAACTACCACTCCACCGACACCATTCACTGCCACCATTATACCACCATCACTCCACCGCCACCCCACCATTACACCACCACCGCCACCACTCCAACACCACCACCACTCCCACTCCATCCCCACCCTCACCACTCCACCTCCATCACGACCATCACCCCCCTCGCTCCATCATCAGCAACCAACCACCACCACCACAACCACAATCACCACTCCATCATTACCATAAGTACATTGTGAGCATTAGTAATTTAAGAGAGAATCGAAACTAAAATTAATTCATCATTTTTTTAATTCAGTGCTTAATATATTTATCAAACAATTTTTCAGCTTAAAAAATTCAGCATTCAGCTTTCAGTTTCAGTTTTATCAAACAACCCCTAAGTCAAATGGCCAACAAATATATAAACTTTATGGGCCCACTTCCCATTCCACAATCACACTTCCAACATAATTATAAGGGATATTCATAAATAAAACCTCGCAATATTCCGTACAATACCCCAAAAGAGTTGACCTTCCCATTCCACAATCACACTTCCAACATTTGATAGTTCGCAAAATATTACATCCTTGGCTCGGAGGCCCAAATTAACGAAAGTACAGAGTATTGATAGAGTTAAGGAGTTACATCATTTCATAATCAAAAGATTTACAAATAGAGTTACAAATACATCTTCCAAAATAAAACTATAAAGATGACTCGGTAACTCCTCGATGTTAGCTTTCAAAATAACGTCCACAATCAAGCAATCCGAACATGCAGCTATGGCCCTGGGTTAGTACCTGAAAATGAAGGAAGGTCTGAGCTACACTAGCCCAGTAGAAAGCTCTAATCTAAAAATGTATGCATATGAAATGTAGGAGGAATGACAAGATGATCAAAGGCAACAAGACTTGGTGAACAAACGGTGATAACAATCCAATTCCAACATTTCATTTTCAGAATCTATCATATGTCTCGACGAATAACCTTTGAAAGCACCATATGTCAACACGTGCCTCGTACAAGTGTCATGAGCCGAAGCCCCTGTCGGGCCAATTAAAGGACCCCGATGTCCTCTGTCAGGCACCTTGCCCAAAGGGAGGTCCTGAAATGTCAAATATGAGCATATAGCTCCTGCCGGGCCAATTAAAGGACCCCGATGTCCTCTGCCAGGCACTCACCCGTCGATGAGTCCTGAAATGTTCTCGTCGCATTCGTAAAGTTCCAAAATCCCCTTTTTCCATTACAATTTTACCATTCAAACCCAACTTTAATACCTAAAGTACTTTCATGAAATCAAGCCCAAACGAATATTAAAATCATGGACAACGTTCGATGAAACCATTAGATACGAGTAACCAAGTTTGGGAACCATTCGGGAAGTGTTGGAATAGGTTAGAGGTGATTGGGAACCAAAACGATGAAGTACGAGGCAAATCAGCAAAAGCTGGAAATAAGCAACTGGTATCGATACCAAGGAGGGAGGTATCGATACCATTTGGTCCAAAAACTTTCCAGCCGCAAGGGTATCGATACCCATGAAGTGTGGTATCGATACCAGAGTGTTTTCTGGGTTCAGTAAAGCAAGGGTATTGATACCTTTGGAAATGGTATCGATACCAGGGCTGTTCGAGCAGAATTTCTGCAGATTTCAATGGGTTTCACAGCCACCACAACCTCAACAACAACAACAACAACAATCAAAGGCAAGAATCAAGTTACAAGAAACAAGTCATAAACATATATTGATAGTTAGAACCTCCTACCTCAAGATCGAAGAACGAATTCGAAAGGGTTTTCAAGCCCTAGCCCCAATCCTTGAGTTTGAACGAAAACATTTCCACCGAGCTCACACCGGCGCTATACGGACTGAGATACGCGAAGGGATGGAAGATTGATGGTGGTTTTGCTTGGGTTTGAGGTGAATTTGAGTGAGAGCAAGAGAGAGTGTGAGAGTGAGAGATGGGAGCCGAGAGAGAGGAGTCGGGAGAGATGAGAGACTGAGATTGGGAAAGTTATTCCCTACACACTTACACACATGCTATATACATATTCACACATCACACATTTACTCCTCAAACAAAACATTTTAACACATTAGCCCCCAATTCTCAATTTCAAATCAATTTTCCTCCTTCTATATCTTTTAAAACATTTAAACCCATTTTCGAATTTGCGGGTCTTTACAGGCCTTGCAAGGACTAAAAATGTATTGGAAGGACTGAACCTCCACTTTGAGCTCTTATGATAGTAATTCAGGCCTGTTCAATGTCATAAAAAGGCCTCCACCTCTGCAAAAAAGGCCTATTAAAACTTTAATAGGGCCTACTTAATGATTGATAGGCCTTGGCCGAACATTTTAGAGATGTTTATTCGGCCTCTTGAAGGACTTTTTTATACTTAGCCCTTTTTACAACCACAACATTTTTGCGTAAGCCAAGTGAATAACTCTTGACTTGCAAAAAAGACTTCATTAGACCTTCTTCTTGGTGGTTGCTTGAAAGGTTTGAACCCTGGGTTGAATGGGTAGCTTGTGTTCCACTAGGTCTCTGGACAGTCCTGGGAGCTTCTCATAAGTCCAAGCAAAACAAGATTCGAACTCCTTTAAGAGCTGGATGAACTTCTCTTTCGCATCCTTTGACTGAAGTTGGCTAATATATACAGGTCTGAGATTCTCTGAGTTTCCTAAATTAACTTCTTCCAAGGGATCTTGCACATCAGCCTTTAACTCGTCTAACTTGGCTGGGGCTGCTTTAAGGTCTTCCAACTGAATTTCATCCAGATCTTCAACCAGGTTTTCATCCTCATTGATTACCTCGGCCACAAAGGCCGAATGGTCTTCCTCTGACTCTTGATTTCCCATCAGCCTCCTCTCTAACAAGTAAGCCTCAAACTTTGACAACGAAGTCTGAAGGCCTGTGTGTTTCTCTATTTCTAAAGGGCTTACTAACATTGAGAAGGGCGTTTGAATGAAGCTATAATCGGTCTACTTGACTCTGTGATCATAAGACCGATTAACTCTTGAAAAAGTGCTTTCACTTCCTCCGCTGACTTGTTATTGTGTATAGGGGCTTCCTTGTGGCGGCCATACTTATCAAGACCTGTCACTTTCATTGGACTAACACCTTCATCGTATAAATGGGCCTTAGCAAGATTAGTAGAGGCTTGGAAAGTTTTTGTGGTCAACCCATATCACCTTCACGTCGTCTTGATTCCAAAAAATAAGACATTGTGAAGGGTTGAGAGAATTGCTAAACAGGAATGAATCCAATCTCTCCCCAATAGAACGTTGAAGGAAGAGTGTGAATTAACAATAATGAAAGGTGTTGTTAAAGTCTTGGATCTCACTGTTAAGTTCATGATCAGAATACCTTGACAAGCTGTCTCCTTTCCAGAGAAATCAGTCAAGGTCGAAGTGCATGAGACTAGGTCTTAATCAGTCTTCCCAATCTTTTGCATCATAAACTTAGGAATGAGATTGGTTGCTAACCCATTATCCACCATGAGATGGTTGATGGGCATCTCATCGAAACAACCAGCGATATACAAGTGCTTGATGTGTTTGTTCATTGTGAGACTTGGCCTCTCAAAGATCACGCTAGCTGCTCGATCCTCAATTTTTCCTTCAGTCTCATCCTTTAGCACAATCACTGAAGGCCCGTTCAGTCCTACAGAGAAGGACTCATTTAGAATCTTGGCCGTCTGCCCCATTTTTACAACATCCCTCTCCATGGCTGTTGAAGTGTTGTCTTTGACTTCCAGATCTGCTGGTAGGATCATAACCACGTTGCAATGCATATTAGGACCCTGTCTAGGCCTGAACTCCTTGGCTTGCCCCCCCGAGTCTGGCTTTCTTGGTTCAAGGGCTATCTTCTTGAGTAAAGTCATTTGTCTTGAAAGATGCTCAATTCTAGCCTCTATAAGAGTTCTTTCCAAGAGAGGTTGTTTCTTGGATACAACAGCTTGCTTTGGAGGCGGTTTGGTAGCAGATTCCTTGTATGTCTTCCCCACAGGGACTTTCTTCTTAGGTAAAGTCCTTGGAGGAGGCTCAATGATAGCCTCTTCCAGAGCCCTTTCCAAGAGCTTGTATGCTCTCTTAGCCTTAGATTTTTCAACCATAGGCTCTTCTGCTTGGGGTTCCACTTTCATCTTCCCTTCAGGATCATCTTCGATCATTGGGTCATCCTGTAAATTTGTCTCTTCCTCAGCCCTTTTAGCTGCTTGCCTGAATCGTTGGCGGTGTCTCTTCTGAGATCTGGACAAAGGTGGAGATTTAGAAGGGAACTTGGGATGCTCAACCCTATGCCACTCATCGAGAGGAGTGACTGAAGGTATCACAGTCCTTGGTTTGTCATTGGAGGGAGTAGATACTCTCAAGTTGTGCAGCTCATCTTCAATTTCAACCAACCCTGACTGAATTCGATTGAAGATAGATTCTCGTACAACCTTCTTCCCCTTAGATCTGTGTGGCTCCTCAGGACTAGGTTCAGTCCTTCCCACCATAATGCTCTTCAGGGCTGACTTGCTAGGACTGGTATGATGTCCACACTCTGAACGTATCATGGAGCAAGTTGGTTTCTCTGGTTTCTTCACCCCTGTAGGTCTGGAACGCCAAGATTTTTCCCTTTCAAACCTCTTGATCCACTTAGTCTTGAAATCTCCCTCATCATAATAAGGATCCCAGTACCTGCCTGGGCTGGACTTATAGACTTCTCTGGAAGAGGCTGCCAAACTTATCTTCTGTCTAGGAGCAGTCCTAGGCAGGCCTCTCATGTTGACAGAGACCATATTCGTACTCAGTCCTGAAGGAAAGGGATTGCCATCCACTCCCATGGGTTGCTTGTCTTTCTCGGGAAATTTGAACTCTCCCCGCTCAATTTTGTCCTAAATATCATTTCTAAACACTATGCAATTATTAGTGGTATGATTCCAAGAGTTGTGATACTTACAATACTCTTTGCCCTTCAGTTCTTCCAAAGTTGGAATCTTGTGGCCAAAGGGCAGTTTGAGCAGCTTGTCAGCAAGGAGTTGGTCAAAGATGGCCTCAGCCCTGCCGATGTCGAAGGTATAGGCCCTGGTTGGCCTATTGGCAGTATTCTGGATGAATTGCTTCGTTGGCTCCATCTTGATAAAGCCCTTGCAAACATATGGCTTATTGTTGATGATTTTAGCCACCACCACATCAGGTCGATCTGCCTCTGTCTCCACTGTAACAACCTCATAGTTAGGATTGTGATAATACGTTCCCTTAGATGCTGACTTCCTGTCCTGCTCCTCCGCCAAGAGCCTTTCATAATGAGATGCCTTAGAAGACAACTTAAACAAGTCTCTGAACTTTGTTCCATAGAACTTTTTCTTCATTTCAAAGCCCAAGCAATTTAATTCTATGCGCACATATTCGGCTTCTGGAAGGACAATCTTGTACTTAAATCGAGCAGTCTTGAAACGTAAGTGATAGGACTCCACAGATTCGAGATGGGTTTGACGATAGCATGACAGGTCTGCCAATGTCACTTCTGGTTCTACCTTGTAGAATTGCTAGTGAAACATCTCCTCCAATTGAGCCCAGGTCTGCACTGAGTTGGGTGGTAGATTGATGTACCAAGAAAAGGTTGTGCCAGTAAGAGAATTGGAAAAAAGCCTCAACTTCAGAGCATCAATGGTCTTAGCTTCTCCACATTGAACTTGAAACCTGGTAATATGCTCCACTGTCGACTGCATCTCTCTCCATTGAAGGTCTAGAATTCTGGGACCCTATAGCCCTTTGGGAAAGGTGTATTGTCCACCTCTTCGGTATGAGGCTTCCTATATATTGGCCTGCCCAAAGGTCTGAAACCAGGTCCTAACTGCTCCTGGAACAGGTTTAGGACTTTGTCCCTTCCCATAAACATGTTTGGCACAAGAGGCGGCTGTGGGCGTGCCTCTTGTGCCTGTTGGTTCTGGATTTGACTTGCTCCCCAAGTATTAGAGCTCTGAGGTGTATGAGTGTTTCCTTTGTCTTTTCCAGAACCCTGGCCTCCTTGTAGAGGCCTTTTGTCTATCTTGTCAGGTTTGGGTTGGTTTTCCGCTAAAACAAACCTTTGTTCGTTATTTGCTAGAGGCGTCTGGGCTCCTCCAATAACCACTACCTTACTGCTTTGCCCACCGGGTCCAGGGCTGTTAGATGAGGTGGCATGGTAAAAGACTTGAGGAGGTGGCATTCCCCCCATTAAGCCAACTTGATCTTGACTATTGTCATAGAGACCAAACTATGGAAAGCCCTGCTGCTGAGGAGCGAGCGGTAGCCTTTCTATAAGCGTAGCAACCTTTTCGTGGGCTGCTATGGTCAAAGGTTCCAAGGACTGAGAGAACGATTGTGAGATTGACTGTGTCACGTCGTGGGAGATCTCACGTCCTACTATGAACATATAATTTTTGACACTTTTTGTAGCGTCATTAAGATCTTGGGCGCTGATCTGAGGACCAACTTTCTGGAGTACTGGCACGTCGACTATCACTCCCTCAGGACTCTGTGGTGGATTCGGGATTGGTGGATCCGGTTGTTGCTGTTGTTGTTGCTGCTTCTTCACCATGATAAAACCCTTCGACGATTAGGGTCCCACCCGGCGTGCCAAAAGATGTTTGGTCACGAAATGGCTTAAGAGCTGAGTGCGGGCGTGCCCAGACTTGTCGCGTCTAACGTATGGATTGGGCGTCCCTTTTTTGACTTCTTAACTGTACGGCAAATGTGCTGCAAACCTAAGGGCTAGATTGCAGTGATGGTTCGTGGTTTTGCCACAACGGTTGTGGATTTAGATATTTTCTAACCGTGTAGGAAAGAGAGCAATATAAAAAGAAAGACAAACTTTATTATGTTGGAATAATAAAGTTTGGTACAAGGAAAAGTAAAACCCGAATTACTTGAATAAGTAATTGAGTAAATGCAGGAAAAGTAAAGTAGTTGCTTTGTTGGGAAGATTTTGGTTTAAGCGCTGGGCTTGATTGGTGTGGGAACCCTTTTTTAGTCTTGAGAACTAGTCGTATTTATAGGAAAATACTGCACTAGTCCAGATCTGAGCCAAGTTTCCCACCTTCAGGCCCTTTACCATGAGCTGACAAGTGTCCCAAGTTGGCTCCAAATGTTACCAAGTGTCCAAAATAACTCCTCCAAAATAATTCCTCACTAACATATTTAGTGAGATCATGAGTGGTTATTGGAGGTTTAAAAGAAAACCCACATGTTTTTCTTTCATAATGGGTGGTTATTGGAAGTTAGCAAAGGTAATGGGCCACCTCATATCCTTCTTTCAAGGACATAAGAGAATTAATGGCCATTTAACTAAGTCAAATGGCCAACAAATATATAAACTTCATGGGCCCACTTCCTATTTGCATGGGTATTATTTGGAACATCCTAGATAAACACTTCCAACCATGGGCTTTCATATTTCACTTAGCCAATCAAGCCTTAAATACTCGTAGCCCGTGATCGGATAAAGTTAGGGAAAATGACGGCCAATGACGTGTTTAGATAATTAATACCCGCTAAGGATATTTTCAGCATTAACAAATGTTCTTACCTTGTCATTGCTGGGTATTAATTATCAAAACACGTCCTGGGTCGTCATTTTGCCATAAAGGTAAAATTAATCGGGCCCAATAAATATTGTCTTGGCCCATTGATTTTAACTCAATACATTTCTATTTTTGGCCCAATTTAATCGAATAATAATTAAATGGCCTTCAGTTCTAATCCAAGGTTTGATGCCAAAAACGGGTGTAAACAGGCAGATACAAATTTAAAGAAAAAGACCAGAGGATTCAAGTTTCATGTGATTCCTCAACTACATCAATTGGACAACAAACACAAATTGGTAAGTTTAAGGACCAAGTTCGTTCACAATCCCGTGAAGCTTTCTCTCCAAAACTTCTGAACAGATTTTGCCCATGATCTGATAAAAGGACATGAGATCGGATACGTTTTCCACAGACATTTTCTCGATCACTTTCCTCGCTAAATTTGCTCTATCTTCATTCACCTTCAGCCTGTTCATGCAGGCAGATGCATTCCTCACTGTTGCCCCCATCTGTTTCAGCCTCTTCTCTTGTTGCAAACTCAATGCAGTGTTTGACTGCAAATGTTATGACAAGGCGAAAAAAAAGAAAAAAAAAAGAGGACGTAATTAATGATACGTTTAAAATGATTTTAACACGAATTGATGTGACGCGTCGTAAACCTCCCACACAAACTCACAACCACACACACTTATTACAAAATGTGCGGGGTTCAGACCCCGGTGGGGCAGCGTGTGTGGATCTCACGCATTGAGGTGACTGAGTGTACACGTATGTGCAAAAAATCTTTCTGGGCAAAGCACGAGAGGTTCACGTCATACAAGCATAATTTCAGTATGAAATGCCCATAGACAGTGACACTTCTTGTGATTTTTTCATTTCAAACCAAAGTAAACTATATCCTTCTGCTGAGTTTTGTGTAAAGAAATCTCTTTTGTATCATTTTCCTAGGTATGAAGGGCGGTTTCACGCAGCGCTAAAGCATTTTCATTAGCAATGCTATTGCCATGCGTACGAGTCACGGAAATGGCCTCCCCCAAAGTTTGGGTTGCGTATAAAATGCCCTCCCGCAATCCTCTGCCTCTCAAGATCCCCTCTAGTGGGAAACCAGTACACTGGGTCGTTCCTTTTTAATTTTGTCTTAATTATCGAAAAACCATTGTTGCATTGCTCTTAATGAGATTTCTTCGGCATACTAGTTACCTAAAGATTGAATCATAACGCGTAAGTTACAAAGTTCAAGTATGCGATAAACTCTACAAATAAAAAAAGAGTTTTTGAATTTTGACGTACCTCAAGGAATTCTGCCCCGGCTCTAAGCTCAGATTCCTTAGACGGGTGCACTTCACTACCACCAGCATATAAGTTCCTAGCAACAGAGAAACTTCGTACAATATCTTCTCTCTTCTTCTCCAACTCTTGATCAAGCTTCAAAGATTTTGGCACTCTGGTTGAGCTATTTAGCCTCTTCTGATAAGCAATCACTGCCTTGACAAATTCCTACGCGTTTCCATGCCAATCAAATCAATGAACAATTTAACCTTATGAGTATACTCGATACAAACATTACATGGTGGTTGAGAAAGGCCACATGGCAATTTGCTCGTGCAATAGCGGTGTGAAGTTCACTCGTTTTTATATTTTGCCGCCATGGAACCGGGGGCCTTGTAGTGCAGGGGTGCACTACAGGGTTCCTAGATCCTTTCCACCATATACACCTACTTCTGTTGTTATGGACAGGACACAATGTCTATCTAGTGTTCCGGACTTCACCGATAATCCTCTCTTAATACAGTCTGGCAAGACCACATTCATCGGTGGAGTGCAGACCAAAATCACGATAAATGCAGTGCTTGAAGGATATAAATACTTGCGGGTAAGTATCGATTTTTGCACCGAGAATGAAAATCACAAGTCGACCAGTTCCAGGGGCGGATCCACCATAGGACACGGAGGGTCACGTGCCCCCCCACGCCCTTGAAAAAAAAAAAAAAAAAAAAATTCCGGTTTTGTATATATATTATTTATGTTGAATGTATGTAAGTAATTGTCTGTTGGTAAAGTGCTCATCTTCTAACCAATAGGTGGTTGGTTCGAGACACCCCAAGCTCACCTGGCCTTTTTCCTAAAAGGCTCTGTGTGTGTGTGTTTTTTTTTTCTTCCCAAAAGGC
>JAOTQK010000002.1:6333770-6343954 GCA_025642025.1 Rhododendron ferrugineum
CTCTCCAATCATTACCCTATTTCTCTCTCTATCCACTACCAAATCAAAAATTTCCAAACTCTAAACCGAACATAGCCGGCATTATTTTTAAGTTTTTGTCTTGCAAACCAAACAATCTTTTTTTTTTTCTAAGCAAAATGAATTTATTAATTTTTATAAAGGATTTCAAAGATTAAAAGGATTAAGGGCATACCAACAAAAGCTACCCGAGAACTAAAAGAAGGCAAGACGCCAACTGAACACTAAAGAAATCCACATCTACAGAACCTCAACAACCAAAAACTCAAACGAGTCTCACACCTTATACCTAAGCCCCCATCCACAACAAGCCGAAAACCCATACAAAAAAGAAAAGCCAAAACTAAACCGAACAATCTTTATGAAGCGTGCTTAGTATTTTCTAACTATTACACTCGAATTTATTTATTTATTTTCTAGAAAACTCAATCATGGTATTGTGCTGAGGTGATGGTGTCCATATTTGGGTGGTTGGGCCGTCTAATTTGAAATAATAAATGTGATGAGCTTCCACTGATCAACCATACTGTCCATTATTGTCCGACCACTAATGGCCCTCTAATTAATTTCAAATAGGATATAAGACCAACCAAACATTGGCACCGACTAAAGCCGGCTAAGGTCAGATTGACCCATGATTCAAGTCTTTCTAATGGCCCTAATAGCCCTTTTATATATATCGAAGATAGAAAAATTGCCACGGACATACATATCCGGTCACAAATATGTTCAAAATTGACTTGTTTGTGTGGGTTGCCATCTACCGTGTCGGGTCTACATTCCTCAGACACTACTGAATACAAATGTATACGTCCAGATCTTTGTAGTACTATTTCTTTTTATATGGAACAACAAATATTTTTTCTTTCTCAATGGCTCAATGCCCGGGGTATATGTTTTGTTTGGTTTTCAGGGAAATGAAGAGAAAGAAAGAAAAATAATTGAGGAAAAGTGTAAAGAAAGTAGTCTAGGGAAAATGTATTTTGCATGATCTCCAGTTTCGTGATTTACTTCTCACTTTCTTTGCAGACCTAACAAAGAAAGGGAATTTTTTCTTACGCTTCCTTCTCTCTTTTTTTCACTACCTTTTCATAAGCTTCAAACAAAGTGTAAGCCTCCTTAACTATTCGATGGATCTGCTAAACATATTCTTCAACGCTCAAGAGCATGAAATTAGAAATAAGCTTCATGAAGCTTAGGTAGCGTGCAGTGGAGTTCCTTACATATAGCTCATAGTACTGAAAGCAATGATATGTGAAGGGTATGCGAAGTAATTTATCAGGATATATATTCATTTGTAACAACAAAGGAAATCAGATTAATTTCAATTCGGCTAACCATTTTTAATGGGTGACTTGTTAAAATAGTAATCAATGAAGTCAAAAAAGGTCACATTTTCTAAGAAATATAAAGTAGAAAAACGATATGTGGATTCCATATATAAATTAAGATGGATGTCGAGATGAAGAGACTAACAAGATTGATCACTGCTTAATTTGGCAACTGATACAGGTAGCTATTGTTTTTTTTTTTTTTTTAAAGGACTCGGTTTGTTTTGACTAATTAGAATTTTGTACAATGTAAAATAATTGTTCTTATCAATAATTTTGCAGAAAATATTAACAGAAAGGTATAATATTTGTTGTGATGCAAAAAATTGCCCAAACAATATTTGTTGCAAAAAAATTTTTGGTGGAAGTTTATGAATACTTGTTGCATGATGTTCGTAAAAAAACGAAGGCAAACAATATTGTAAAATCAGGCTTTGTCTTGAATTTTATTTGTTGGTTTCAAAAAATAAAGGCTTAATTAGTTCAGAAACATCTTGCAGTCTTTAATGAAAGTCATTGAGTAATTATTTATATACATGAACCAAACTGTTTATTTTTTCATTATTTTTGTAAAAAAATAAACTAAATTGTTCGAGTACCAATAAGAACCAAGATGGAAAAGGAAGAAGATGATGGAGGCTGAAACCAGAATGGAAAAGGAAGAAGATGATATGACACGGAGAGGAACCCAGGAGGAGAAACCAATCGGAAGAAAGTGGTAGATGTGGGATGGGACACTTCGTCAGGAAAAGATGTGATAGGGATAGGGGGCTCGAAGCATGAAAATGCAGGTGTGCATTTAATGCTTGACATTACCAGCTCTCTTGCTTTAGAGTTTTACATTGATTTATTCAGAACTTTGTTTTTCTCTTTCAAGTTATTTGAAGTTTTGTTCGCTTATTCGTATTCCGGTAACTCGTTTTAATTTTCGTTCTTAATAAAATTTATTCGTTGGTATTTGATTAGTTGATATTTCTTGTTTATTTTTCTTTCTCCAGTACTAGAAGTATGATTCAAATTAGGGTTTTTTCTATTTCATGCATAATGATTAGTGAGTAGTCGTTCAGGTAGGGTCGCGGGGTGATTAGCACACCGTGACCAGTTCGGGCACTGCTCCTATTTTCAAACAATTTCTAAAATGATTTTAGATTGGAAAAATACTTCTCGTGGACGAACTCGAGCATTGTCGGAGACCATGTGAATGGGGAAATGGGGGTCCAAAACTCATTCTCTACTGCGCATGGGTATACGGTGACCATAGGGTCTCGCATCTTGCGGGGTATCTTTTTCAATCTAGAATTAAACGTTTTTAAGAACTCCAAACAGAGCAGGTTAATTCGGATTGGTTACGAGTGCTATGAACTCTACGACCATACCTCATTTTAATTATCTGAAAAGTACAATCAATTTCTAGGTTTTTAGTTAATCTCAATCAAATCGACAAGGGGTGGCTACCTAAGAGCCCGTTAAATTAGTAAAAAATCATAGTTTTTAGCCAGCACACATCACCGTCTTTGTGAATTTGACTCCGGTCTTACTAGATATTGTGCTACGTCAGTCTCTGCCCTACGCTTGGGGCAACCATTTATTTTTAGGAATAGAAAATCGTCAAACAGTGTTCTCAACTCCCAAGTATCAATTTGGTGGTGGATCTTAATGATGTTGGATGTAGAAGAAGGAGACGAAGACAACTCTCCAACTTGGCAACCATTAGTGAGGCAATTGATCGCAAGTCCGAACTGGTGGCAAACAACTCTTCAACCGATCCAGAGGAGGTGCTTCAGACTAATTCCGATGTCGTCAGAGAGGTACGTGCAACCTTGGCTGTTGGAGGTGAGTTGGGTATTAATTTTCGCCCTAATGATGATCTGATTCTTCGTAAAATGATCGAAATTGAGTCTCAGGAATACTCTCATGAGTGTGAGAGAGTATCTGGAGGGTAGATCTTTATCTATCTGTCTTTTGTGGAGTATTGTGTTGGGTTTAATGTTTCTATGCACATTATATCTTGGAATATCAGAGGGTTGGGGAGTTCGGTCAAGAAAAGATTTTTGCATAAACTGATAAAAAAGAGGAAGCCTGATATGGTGTTGATCCAAGAAACAAAGTTGGAAGCCATAGATACTTTTATGGTTTAGAGAAGTGGGGAAGTGGTGATTTTGATTTTGCATGCTCTTGTGCTTCTGGGGCTTCTAAAGATTATTAGCTATTTGGAAAAAAGTTTTTTTCAAAGTTGATAATATTATTTGCCACAGATCGTTTATTTTATTGCAGGGTGTGATTAATGCTGAGTTTCCTTGTACTGTGGTGAATATTTATGCTCCAAATGATGTGGTAAACAGGAGAGGAGTATGGGAGGAATTGTTAGCTCTGAAATCAGTCTCTCCAGTACCTTGGTGTATTGGGGGAGATTTTAACGAGATTAAAGCGATTAGTGAAAGGGTAGGATGCTAGAGGATGGAGAAGTGATTAGTGATAGGGTAGGATGCCAGAGGATGGAGAGAGGAATGAAGGATTTTCTAGAATTCAGTAACAATATGGAACTCCTCGACCTTCCATTGTTGGGTAGGAGATTTACGTGGACTAACTACCAAGATCATGCGATTCACAGTCGTATGGACAGATTTTTAATATCCCAACAGTGGCTTGAGAAATTCAAGGTGTTCCAATGGGGGATTCATAGGCCAATTTCTGACCATTGCCCAATTGTGCTTAGTGATGATGACAGAGATTGGGGTCCTAGACCGCTTAGGTTCACGGATATTGAGTTGTCGAACCCGAGGTGTATGGCAATTACAAAGGAGACATGGGAGAATACTTTGGTGATTGGATGGGCTGGCTTCCGAATCTTGCAAAAATTGAGGGCCTTTAAAGATAAGCTCAAGGTGTGGAACAAAGAGGATTTTGGGGATGTAAACTCAGCATTGCTAGCAACGGAAGCTGAACTTTATCAATTTGATCTGTTAGCTGAGGATAGACAACTCTGTGTAGAGGAAAAAGCGTCTAGATGTAAAGCTAAATCAGAGTTTTGGAGACTCTCTCACTTAACGGAATCTCTATGGCGATAGAAGTCTAGACTAAATTGGATGAAATTAGGGGACAAAAACACAAGATACTTTCAGGCTATAGCCAATAATATGTTTCGGAGAAATTTGGTGGGTTCAATCAAGGCAAACAGGAGATTGTTAGAAGAACCGAAGGATATTAAAGAAGCAGCAGTTGTACATTTCAGCAACAACTTCAAAGAGGATAGAGAAGCTAGGCCAGTGCTGGGGGGAGTCTTTCATAGGAGGCTACCACCAGAAATTTCAATCCAACTTGGTTGAGCTTTTGAAGAGGGGGAGGTTCTAGCTGCTCAAAGGGAGTGCAGCAATCTTAAGGCTCCAGGTCCGGATGGATTTAATTTCTCCTTTGTGAAGCAAGGTTGGGGATTTATGAAGGGTTTGATCATGCAATTCTTCTCTGAATTTCACTCAAACGGCAAACTTACAAAAGGTATCAACTCGACTTTCGTTGCTCTGATTCCTAAGGTAGATAGTCATGTGTCGTTTAAAGAATATAGGCCCTTTAGCATGGTTGGATGGGTGTATAAGGTGCTATCCAAAGTGCTCGCCTATAGAATCAAAGCTCACTTGCCATCAATTATTGGAGAATCTCAAGCTGCGTTTATCGGGGAAAATTGTTTTTTGGATGGAGTTCTTATTGCAAATGAGGTTATACAGAGCTGGAAAAATAGCTCTCATGGGAGATTACTTCTTAAAATTGATTTCGAAAGGGCCATGACTTTGTCAATTGGGGCTTTCTGCTAGATCTTCTTGCAAAAATGGGCTTCAGAGAGAAATGGTGTGGCTGGATAAATGAGTGTGTATCCTCGGTGTCTATGTCAGTGTTGATTAATGGTTCGACCTCAAAGGAATTTCAGACCCAGAAAGGTATCAGACAAGGCGATCCGTTATCCCCTTTTCAGTTTAATGTTGTGGCTGAAGGGCTCAACATTTTGTTGGAAAGAGCTAGGGATCAGAACATCATTAAAGGAGCAAGAATAGGGGTCAATGGGGTTGTGGTGTCCCACCTTCAGTTTGCGGATGATAAGATTCTATTATGTAACAATGACACGGAGGAGCTGACTAACATCAAAAGAATCCTTAGATGTTTTCAACTCATATCAGGACTGAAGATCAATTTCTCTAAAAGCTCTTTATGTGGAGTTAAAGTTCCTCAATAGGATGTGATGTCCTTGGCTCAAGTTATGGGGTGTAAAGTAGAACATTTGCCAATTAAGTATTTGGGTTTGTCTTTGGGTGCTAACCCCAACAGGGTTAAAACTTGGCATCCCGTAGTGGAGAAGATGGAAAAGAGATTAAGTGTGTGGCGTGGACGATACAACTCTACTGGGGGCAAACTTACTTTAATCAATTCTTCTCTTGCCAACCAACCTATTTACTTTCTGTCCATATTCAAAATGCCAGCGATTGTAGCAAAGGTGATAGAGAAAATACAAAGAAAGTTTTTCTGGGGAGACACGATCGATAAGAGAAAACTCCACGTAGTCAAATGGGAGGCGATTTGTAAGGAGTATGGTGGGTTAGGCGTGAAGAATTTGATGGTCCAAAATCTGGCCCTTTTGGCTAAGTGGTGGTGGCGGTTTCATAAGGACTATGATTCTCTTTGGGTGCAGGTCGTTAGAGGAAAATACAATTTGGAGCAGGGCTGTTGGTTTCCTAATATGCCGGCCTCTGGAAGGGCAACAAAAATCTGAAAGGATATCTGCGCACTTGGGGATGTATCTTCATGTATCGGTAATATCATCCAAGAGGGGTTTAGCTTACAGATCCACTCAGGCATGGAGATTTCTTTTTGGAATCATGTATGGCTAGGGGATACTGTAGGTGGAGAAAAACAGAGAGTACCTGGAATAGTACTGAATCTCGTATCCTCACGTGCTATCCAGTCGGGACCCTAACGCCTTCGCCTGAACCCTAATCCTGTAAAACAAACAAGGGATGAGCGCACCTTTGCCTCTCGTGACAAAGGCCCTCCGATGCCAAAGTTAGTGTCTCGTACTGTATCAAACCCTAATTATCAGTAGGAAAGTATGAAGCGAAGGCAACTTATTGCGTACCTTTCTCTCTAGGTTTACCTTTGTATTTATAGACATACGTTTGCTTGTCCTTCAAGCATCTTTGCTCCCCAGGTCTCCTGGTTCGTGCAAGAGCCCTGTCTTTCCCGGGGTCCTCTTGCCTCATCAACTGAGACCCCTAGCTCATAGAGACTCCTTTTCTTTATGGATCTCATCCCATAATAGGACTGCTTTTGTACCTATCTCGACAGGATACTGAGCTCTTCGTCTAGAATACTCCCTCTGCCTTATCTCTCAAGACCATATCTTGCCTGACGACTCTATTTGTCTGACACCTCTCATTGCCGAACAGACAGAGCTAGTTAATGGCCTCCCCTATCTTTGATCCTTTATGGCCGACCAGGCTGTATGAACCTATGACTTCCCATGTCCTTGATTCTTCTTTGCCGAACAGACCGCATAGGTTAATGACATCTCATATCACTGGACCTAATCGCCGTCCACTATTCCTTACGGCGTTTCGATATTGCTTCCCTTGATCCACAGTCCTCAAGTATCACGTGTTTGGCCAGTAAATGTACCTGTTCGGGAATACCTCCCTACAGATACAACTCCAAGAGAGGAGTACCCACGTCTGTACTTAATTTCTACTCAAAAAGATGTGGTGGTCAGTGCGTTGAGGGGTGGGGCTGATGAGGAAAGTTGTAGTCTGATTTTTAGTAGAGAGTTACGCGATTGGGAAAATCTTCAAGTGGAGGAATTAAAACAGAGGTTGCAACTAGTAATCCTGGATTCGTCCAGGCGAGATTCTTTGCATTGGAAATGGTCCTCTGATAATCGGTTCTCGATAAAATTAGTGTATAATTAGTGGGAGAATGGTGGTCACTCAAGAAGTCCGGTGATGGAAGCTCTCTGGAAGAACCTTTGCCCCCTAAAGGTGGAAATATTTGCTTGGATGGCTATTCAATTCAAGGTGGCTACCAGATCCGTGCTATTGGGCAGATTTCTGATTCCAGAGGGATAATCTATACTATGCCCTTTATGTTTGCTGCACTTGGAAGCACCCCAACATCTATTTTTGCATTGCCAATTTTCTTGGAATGTTTGACCGCAGATACTGGATTGGTATGTGAGATGGGTGTGCCCTGCATCTTTGGAAGACCATTTCATTTGGTTGGGTGACAATAGGTTCAGAAATTGGGAGAAACACTTGTGGGAAGCTACTTTCTTCTCAACATTATGGTCTTTGTGGTTAGTAAGAAATGCTTATGTGTTCAACAATGCAACAACAAGTGCCAGGGATGTGGGTGAACTATTAAAACTAAAGTTGCAATGTGGGTAAAGGCAAAATTCGACATAAAGGTATATTCGGTGGAGGAATTTAGGATTTTTCTGGATGGAGTTAGGTTGTTGAAGCTATAAAATGGTTGGGTGGTGAGGTGTTTTCCATCCAACTTTCTGTTGGAGGGTATTGTTTAGTTGTTCCTTTTTTCTTCTTGTTTGAACGAGTAAGTGCGTAATCTTACTGTGTTCTAGCCTTCTCGATGTATCCTTTCGAGTTGTTATAAAAGTTTCGTTTGCCGAAAAAAAAATATTGTAAAGAAAATTGTTTTGGGGTATATATGCTTTGTTTGCTTTTCAGGGAAATGAAGAGAAAGAAAGAAAAATAATAATTGAGGAAAAGTGTAAAGAAACTACACCTTACTCACCATGGCTATCAGAGGTACTAAATATTAAAGGAAAGGTATAATTTTTTATTTTTTATTTTTTGGCATGGAATCGAGTTTGTTTTTGTTTGGACCTTTGGGTTGTTGGGGCTTTGAATGGCAGATTAGATTGGAGGTCATCGTGTGGACGAAAGGTTTTGGAATTACAAGAACAATTTGTTCGGTCATAAGAGTATGAGAGTTGGGTAGGGAATTAATGGGCATATGATCGTTGGTGTATGGTGCCAACTTGATTAGTTAGGGATTTTCTTTTCGCTCGTTTTGATGTCATTTGCTATTGTTCATTTAGTCTTTGTATCCTTTATAATTGGTTAATAAAGTCTTTTGTATTGTTTAAAAAATTCTTATTTACTACTCCCTCTGTCTCACTTTAAATGTCCTTTACGAGAATTCGTGCATTTTCAAACCCAAAAGAAACCTATTTCTACAAAAACAAAAAATTGATTTTCTTACACCAAATTAAAATACTCAATGAGCACTTCAATTTGGTGTAAGAAAGTAAATATAAAAATATGTAGAAATATTTTTTTTGGGGGTTTGAAACTACACAGATCCTTATAGGGGACATTTAAATTGGAACAGAGGTAGTATTGTTCAATTTAAGGTTATTTTCAACTTCCTATGACATTAAGGGCTCATTTGGCTTTAAAAGTGGAACAATAATTTTTTTTGTCTTTATTCAAAAAAATTTGCATTTGTTAATTTTGCGTCAAACTTTTGTGACTTATTGATTCGTCTAGGCGAGAGGAATCGGAAAAGTAAAAATTTTTGATCGAAACTCATTGTTTTTCAAAAAGACAAGAATAAGTTAAAAAAAGCTGACTTATTGACTTATTTTTGTCTTTATTCAAAAAATTATGAGTTTCGATCAAAATGTTTTACTTTTCCGATTTCTCTCGTCGAGACGAATCAATATATAAGTCACAAAAATTTGACGCAAAACAAACAAATGCAAAATTTTTGAATAAGGACAAAAAAATAAGTCACTTAATTTTTTAATCCAAACCCACCCTAAAGATGCTCGAGTACTTGATACGTTGATTCAAGTAAGTAGTACAAATTCAATTTGTAGGTATTTTAACATTGTTTTTTATTTTAAACAAAACAAAGTTAGGATCGGATTATTACCACATTGGATTTGATATATCGATCTGATGGTTAGTCGGATTATTTGATTCAGATATTTTTTTGATTGGCGTTATGGGATCGGGTTTTGTATCGGATCCAAGTTAATCTCGTATATTGATAGGTCCGCTTTATCGTATGAACATCAATTTTGAGAATGACGCTCTCTCTATATATATATTACAGTAATTAAGAGCTAGAGAGCTATGTAGCACTTTCTTCATATTTAACGTACCACCATTGATTATACAAACAAAAAGGTTTTTTTTGGCTCGGCAAACGAAACATTTTATAAATCTCGAAAGGGGTACATCGAGGGGAAAAGGAGGATGAGCCATACTAGCTCAGCCACAAAACAAGAAAACATACACAGAAACACACCATCCAGCCGGGGGTTGGATGTACATCACCTTAATTAGACCCAACAGTTAGAGCTTCAACTTACGAATTCCACCAAGGAAATTTTTAAAATCCTTCACTGTGTACACCTTGATTTTGAACTTTGCTTTCATCCACATCGCCACCCGAGTCTTGATCTGGTCCCCTACCTCACTAGCAGACCGTGAAATATTGTTAAAAATGAGGTGTAGTGTGTGTAATGTGAATCCATGTTAATCTCACATTGTATTTTTTGTATCTGTTTCGTTTATTATAGATTCTTTTGTCTGCTTTGGGATCTTGTTTGTTTAATTGTTTTGGAGTTTGAATGGATGTCGTGGGGAATGGAGGAGGAAGATTGGTGTTGTCTACAGAGGAAACGTGCGTACCGAATATGGGATCGCCGGAAATAGAGGTGACGGGGATGGAGGAGCCGGCTGGAGTTTGTTGCTTGAACAATTTCAACTCCTAAAATAATGGTTTCCCCAAGCGTAGGGAGTGAGACTGATGCAGCATAATAAAATC
>JAOTQK010000002.1:6388626-6399616 GCA_025642025.1 Rhododendron ferrugineum
AAAAAATTAACGCATTTGGATATTGGTAAGGGCTTGATCGGCTCATTTAGTTGATTCCTGTCAAATTTGACAGGATAAAATTGAACGAGCCGATCAAGCCCTTGCCGATATCCAAATGAGTTGATTTTTTTACGGAAACCCTTAAAAACATGTTTTAAACAAATTAAACGGCTCTGATTATTCGCGCGGAGCTTCGAAAAATGTATTGTCAAATTTCTCTCTAGAACCGGCCCAATATATATATATATATATATATATATATCTAATAAAACATAAGGGTGTTTGTCCTATGTGGCACCCATTATGCACATGCACATACGTTCGCACACACCGACGCAATTCCAACCGGCGTGCGTAGTGCCGTAGGCACGGGCCAACACTAGTATATATATTGTTAGAAGCTTTCGATAGTTTACTTAATCCTTTCGATGGTTTTTCCAAAAGAGTCTCATTTGTGGAGTGTCGTGTCTTGCTATAGAAGGGTATGAGTGGGTTTATAGATTGCTTCGGAGGCAACAATAGTCAATTGAAAATCGATATTTTTTTTGGGGGATCAAATTAATTGAGGTTGATCGTTGTAAGGAGTAATCGGGGTTAGAGATAAATTTTTGGGTTCAAATAGAATTACTCATCTATAAATTGCACTAGGGGCAATATGGACAATTGAGCCATTAATCCTTGTCAAGAGGTATTCAAAACAAACGTAGGACACACGAGATTGACCTTGTCCGTTACTGAACCCCACGCACAAACAAATTTAAACATGGGATATGAGGGACTATGCTCCCAAATAGTCCCCTCATGAATAATCCCCTCACTAATATATAATCCCTTGACCACAATCCTATTTAATCCAATCCCTCCTATTTATCAAACAGAACCTTAATCTCTCTTGTGAAATGGTAGTTCTAAGATAAATTTTTATCAATTTTAACTTAGAAAATGAATATCTGCTGAAGAAACTATAATTCATATAAGCAACACATCCCAAATGATAAGCAACACATGCCGTTTGGAAACAATCATATTTCCAAACAAGAACATATAAAATCAAGGATGTCAATCGATTTTGTTACTTCTCTTGGCAATTTTGTTTTCAAATGTCTAAGTTCTTTGAATAACACATCCCCATCATAATGTTAGTTGTGTTCCAAGAAACTTTGCTTAATCTCAAACAAAATTATTTCTTTTGGGATTACATTTTTTTTGGTTGCCCCATTCGGGGGCCGGGTCGCCCAAGCCCGCAGGCTTGCAGGACTTACGACTTACCCCTCGGCCGGCCCTGAGTTTGGAGTGATTTGGTTCTACGAACTGCATTGTTTAATTTCATTTTCAAAATCTTTGATCCGTGATATTGGTTTGGTCCTTATTTTTTCATAAATCCGAGCAAATTTGGTCCATGCTCACCCATATGGACATGCATGCAGTGCCAAATGAAATCACATGAATTCATTTGGAATTCATTCCGATTTTAGGAGTAAGATTACTACTTGGAAAAACTAGGGGAAAAAAGAAGAAAAAAGATAAAGTAAGTATATAGCCGGCATTTAATTCCTTGGCCAATTGCTAGTAGATGACTTGTTACTTTCACCACTACAGTAAGATGATTAGAACGTTCCTGTCTAGCTCCATTTGTTTCAATGTAAATTTTTTTAATGTAAGATAATTTTTTTTAAAATAAACTTTAAACTTTTACTTTTCAATGTAAATAAAAAATATTTTTCGAGATAATGATGAATGACTAGACGGATGGCTCAGAAAATGTAATGCATGCAAGTAAAATTGGATTGTGTGTATGTATGTATGTATGTGTGTATATATATATATATATATATATAGAGAGAGAGAGAGAGAGAGAGAGAGAGAGAGAGATTGCTTAGAAAATTAGAAACATTGAAGGGAATTCGGTGGTGATCCGCTTTCTGCCCTTAAAAATAAGTATTTATTTATAATTTTTAAGTTAAAAAATAATAGGTTTACTAAAATAAAAAAATATGTAATATGGATCTTATTGGATAGATCTATCAAGTTCAACAAAAAAATTAAAAATTTATTTTCATAAGTCTATTATTTATAAGTTTGAAAATAGATTTTTATTTTTTAAGTATTTATTTGAGAATCTAGAACGAGTCATTCGTGTAGAAATGAGAGAGAGAGAGAGAGAGAGAGAGTAGGAATCATGAATGACTGGATGGATCATGGATGACAGATGTGGTTTGACAAATGAGAAATATTTTCCAAAAGAATGATGAATGACTGGATGGATGGATGGCTCAGAAAATGTAATGCACACAAGTGAAATTGGATTTTGGAGAGAGAGAGAGAGAGATGGCTCAGAAAATTTGAAACGTTGATGGCAATTCGTGTAGAAATTGGATGGAGAGAGAGAGAGAGAGAGAGAGAGAGAAGGAATCATGAATGATTGGATGGATCATGGATAACAAATGTGATTGGGTAGTGGAAGGCATGAAGTGATAGGAGGTGGCAGTGGAAAATGAATTACCTATGTCTTGGCCGAAAGTTGTTTTACCCTGATTGACGGAAAATATTTTACTCATGATTTGTGCAATCAAATACCCGAGAATGAGTAAAATATTTTACGGCCAAACAGACGGAATCATTCATTTTGTTTGGTTTAACATTCATCTCACTCTCATGAGTCTCATCTAATCTCTACACATTTTTTAATACTTTTTTCTCTCTATCTCTCTCCACTCATTACCACTCAACTCTCAAAAATAACTTTCTAAAATCTCAACCAAACAAAGTGATTATTTGTGTTACGTTTTCGCTCTTACTATTCGTTTTCACCCTCCATCCGGACTTTGGGACCATAATGGTGGGAGGCTGTCCTGTTCAAAACGGTGTCATTGTGGCATAAGAAACCACTTTCTTTTGGTCTCTATTTGTGCCCATTAAATGGGAAAAGGAGCATTAAATCAAGAGAACATAAAACGACATCGGATTGAGCTAATTATTTTTTCTAAGAAATCATAAAAAAAAATAAAATAATGAACGGCTTGAATCATTTTGTGGGGGCCTGTATAAAAATTAATAAATCATTAATCTAAAATTAAGTATTTCACCTTTATGAATTCTGAAAAAGTCCTTATCGATATTGGATTGAGCTAATTTTTTATACGAACTAATAAAAAATACATTAAAAATAATGAGCTATTTGAATCTTTTTAATGGGAGACCTGAAATGGCCCTCACAAAAGATCAATAAATCATTAAACTAAAGTTAAATGACCAAGCACTCATTTTTAGATTACTGATTGATTATTTTTTGTGGGGCCTATTTCGGATTCCACAAAGATGATTCAAAATGTTCATTAGTTTTAAAATATTTTCCCATTGATTCATCTATCACTACAAGAAAATGGGTTTATGGAGATGAAATATTTTCGTCTCCAAAACTACTTATTTCATCGCTGAATGTTTCACGCAAAAGTCCCTGGCGACGGAAAAAAAAATTGCTACCAATTTTTCCTTTTACCGACAAAAATATTCCTTGCTTCTTTTGCTAAATTGACCATTTTTCGTTGCCAAAATTAAGCAGTGTCAGGGCAAATTAGCCACGAAAAAAATTAGGTGTGGTCTTTGGGCTCTGCAAATGTGAAGTTAAAGCTAATAAAAAAATTATGTGTGGTTGGCTTAACCGTTTTGAATGATAGAGGACCAGTGCTGACCCTACCTCCCAGTAGGGTCGCCGAGTCCACCTCCATCCCCAAATGATCGTCTCATACGAAAAGATGTGAAAATTTTAAATAAAAAATAAATGACTTATGTACGTACATGATTTTTCTAATTTTATTTGCACCAAAGTAAATATATTGATTAGTTCTTCTTTTTTTCGGTCAAACGGAAATTCATTGATTAGTTCTTTAATTTGAAGGGAAAAAATTCAAAAAAAAAAATGAACGTAAGTACTTTAATTTTTTTTTTTATAATCAGAATCATCCATACAACTTGACAAAAAATATTTTTGGGAAAAGTATTTCTACCCATTTTCTTTTGTTCGGTTGACAAGAAGTTCAAAATGATACTATTTATTCATGATACGGGCAAAATGTTCAAAAACCCCGCAAGTCGTTTTTGGATGTCATGTCACTCATCAAGCCCACCATTCACGCTCTCCTTTTCCTTTCCCCCAATTTCTCTGGCACCAATCACATCATCACCATGGGATTCATATCAGACACAAGGCCTAGGATCAATATCAGACACACATTGCCCGGCCAAGGCCCCAAACTGCCACTAGTGTTCTAACTTCTAATTGAATTATTGTTGATCTCATCCCTCCAATGTGTGTACATATTCTCTCTGAACAAATCTATATCAGTTTTTTTTGGAAACCGCAAAATATTATTAGGAAAACTTGATAATTGGTACATTAAGTTGGGGGAGAGGGTGTTGAAATTTGCCTTAAACTCCGTCGCCAGGGCAGTAGAAACCAAAATCGGGCACTCTTGGTAATTTTAGCCCAGGCGGTTTCGGCAGCATAGCAATCGGTTAGCTTGCAGTAAAATCGGCCCAGGCGAAAATCAAATTGGCCAGGGCGGTTTTGGCATTTAGCCCGGACGGTCCTCAAATCAGCCCGGGCGGTCGGGACGGCTATTATGCGTGGATTTTAGGGTCTTGTCTGGTTTTCGGTCCCCTATTATAAAGAGGAGGTTTGAGAGACTACTTATGGATGTTCTTTTGTTCAAGGGTTTAGATATTAGGGTTTTGTTCATCTCTTAAGGTTCCACCAAGGATTTGTGTCTTCCTTTTGTGTTCCACCAGAGATTATTTTTCCATAGATATCTGTTTGGTGCTTTTTTGAGAGTTACGGGTATAGCTGACTCTTTGTTTTTCTCTTCGTTTATAGTGAATCCTCTTGCCCTTCTCCCCGTGGAGTATGTTCTTGTTTTGTGCTTGAGCGAAACTACGTATATTTTTGTGTTCTTGTTTATCATTTGTTGGTTTGTTATTCTTGTTTATCATTTGTTGGTTTGTTATATTCTCAATTTCGTTTTCGGCACAACAAATTGGTATCAGAGCACCGGGTTTTTAATCCGAGGCTTTCGTTTTCGATTGCATATTGTGCAATTGGTGATCGTTTCAATAGAAACTCGTTTCAAAATTGCGAAGTTCGATGGCAGAGCACTAGCTTCAGTTTATGGCATATTAAGATGAAGGCTTTGCTTGTTCAACAAGGATTACACAAAACTCTGTTGGGGGAATCCAAGAAGCCTGCTAATATGTAGGATAGTGTGTTTGAAGATCTCGATGCAAAGGCTGTCAGTTCGATTGATCAGTTGTGTTTAGCCGATGATGTGCTTCGTGAGGTTGGGGAGCAAGATACGGTTGCCGGTATTTCGTTGAAGTTAGAAAGCATCTATATGACGAAGTCTCTTACCAACCAGTTGTATTTGAAGTAGCACCTTTATACGTTTCGTATGAGGGAAGGTATGCTCGTAAAAGACCATCTAGATGAGTTAAATCGAATTATTATGTATTCAAAAAATATCGATGTTGTGATTGATGATGAAGATCAGACCCTTATTGTTTGTGTGTTCTTTGCCTGTATCTTATAAGCACATCGACTAATTCTGAGGGACCAATCGAACTACCCAATTGCGAGGATCCCAATTAAAGCCAGAACTCATTTAAGAGCAATATTGCTGAACTGGTTTCTGGAAATCCGTCCCATGAACTTGTTTGAAAGGGTTGAACCGAGCAAAGTCATAAGTACAAAAAAATGTTCGCTCCCAGCCAAAAAAAAAATGTTCGCTAAAAAGCGAGTTGTAGGAAAGCAAGTTGATTGTGCACTGGGAGAAGTTTCGCCAAGGGTAACAAATAAATGAAATATGTGGTGGATTCATCGTGGTGATGGCTGGGAAAAAATTTCCCATATATTTTTTTAGTTTAATTGGAAAAATAGAATTAATTATTGTTATAAAAATTAAAGGAACAAGAGTTTACGGCATCATACTTCTAAATCTAAGAACAAAAATTCCTAAATCGACAAGGACCCGAGACCTAATCCCTTAATTGGAAAGAGTCCAATCAAGGAGTACTCATTGGGACTAAGCGCACACCTCTAAAAGGCCTTAAAACCTAGATATAGCAATTGAAACAATTGAAACGCAGCCCAAACACGTAAGAGGCCTACAAACCCAAATAACATGGGACAAGCCCATCAAATAAAGCCCAAGTAAAACACACCCAAGCCCTAACAAACAACTCAACTGCCGCCAACAATATATATATAGGGAAATGATTTTGTCACTCCCTTTTTTGTTAACGCCAGTTCCCTGCAAGTGTATTTTTGGGGCGCCCTCATATTAAATAAAATGCGGACGTCCCATTTTCTCCCATTTTCCGATCAAATTTTGATGATCCGAGCCGTTCAATTTGTTCAAAACGTGATTTTAAGAGAACCCATGAGAAATCAGCAAAAAAAAAAACAACTGGGAAGAGCTTGATTTGAGCAGTTTTTATTTGAACCGTTCGATAAAAAACAAACAAAAACTGCTCGGATCAATCCTTTCCCGGTCTTTTTTTTTGCTGATTGCTCGCGGGTACCCTTAAATCACGTTCTAAACATATTGAGCGGTTCGGATTATCATAAATTGGTCGGGAAAGGGACGCCCTTAACTTAATAAGTTAATGGCACCCTTACCTGAAGATTTGTGTGTCTTTCCCGGTCAATTTGCAATAATCCGAGCCGCCCAAATGTTCAGAACGTGAGTTTAAGGGTACTCGCGTGAAATCAGCAAAAAAAAGACCGGGAAGGGCTTGATCCGAGCAGTTTTTGTTTGTTTTTTATCAAACGGTTCAAATAAAAACTGCTCAAATCAAGCCCTTCCCGATCTTTTTTTTTTTGGCTAATTTCTCGCGAGGACCCTTAAAATCACATTTTGAACACATTGAGCGGCTCGGATCATCGAAATTTAATCAGAAAAGATGAGAAAAGGGGACGTCTGCATTTTATTTAAAATGAGGATGCCCTTACCTGAAGGGGACTCTCTCTCTCTCTCTCTATGTATATATATATACATACACACACAGTGAACTTTCATTAAGGAATCTCTTAACTTGCTAAGTTAAGGACCTCCTGATAGATTACTTCACATATCATTGCTTTCAACACTATGAGCTATATGCAGTGAACTCCACTGCAGGGTACCTAAGCTTCATGAAGCTTAGTTCTATCTTCTAATTGCATGTACTCAAGCGCTAAAGAATATGTTTAGTTCCACCGAATAGTTATGAAGGCTTACACTTAGAAAAAAAAAGTGAAAAAAAAAAGGAAAAGTTAGAAAAAATGCCATTTCGTTTGTAAAGAAAGAGAGAAGTGTTCGAAATTGACTAAAATTCCTAAATTGGCTAGGATTCCTATTCATACATAAACTAGTAAGTTTCGCTAGCTTCTTTCATACATAAACTTTTGTTCTTAGATTCCGAGAGTAACGGAAACTATTGTGTTCTAGGAAAAAATGAAAGAGCTATCTGAACAAGTTCCCGAGGGTGAACTTGATTCTTTTGGTCCAAATGATGTGTTCTCCAAAGCTATGGGCAAAGAGAAATCTGGAAGTGTGCGCATGTATGGGCTAGGGGTTTGCCCATCTGATGTTTGGGGTGATGTGCTTAGCAGTGGCACATCTTATAGGATGTCAATGGAGTGGAAGAAAGAGCTAGATAAAACAAACCAAAAATTGGAAGAGCTAACGAATTTATATTTGCAAAGTCAAGCAAATGGGGATAACTCCTCAAACACTCGAGTCACATCTCCAAACATTCCAGTCACATCTCCAAACCAACACATTGGTTCATCAACATCTATTACCCAAAGAGGACGTGTAAAGGTAAATAAATTTATTCTACAATTAAGGTCATCTATGAGTATACAAGGTTGTATATGTTTGGTGGATGTTTGAATAGGTCGATGAACATTGAAAGTGAAGAAGCACGGATACAAAAATGGACATGCAGACACTTTTTTAATTTGGAAAACTATGGACATTGACACAGGAACCACTTAAACGTGTCGGTGCATTATGTTTGGAGAGGATTGAACCTATAATTGCTGAATTTTTTGTATATGATGGAAAAGGAGTATTACCTAGTGATTTGGAGTTGGAATTCTTACTTGAAATGCTGAAATATATGTTTGTAGTTAATGTAACTGAAATTTTGGAATGCTGAATTTTTGCTATATGCTGGAAAATGAGTACTACATGCTGGTTTAGTGCTGAAATTCTTACTTGGAGTGTTGAAAAACAGGTTTATAGTTACTAAACTGACATTCTGAGAGCTGAATTTTAATGGTTATGTTGGAAAATGAGGTTACATGTTGACTAAGTGTTGAAAATCTTACTTTATGTGTTGAAATTGAGGTTTTATACATCAGTACCTTATTCTTTTTGGGCAAAGATAGGCCTGTCACCCAACCATTTGTCTTCCTAGGACTTAGTTTGAAAATCTGAGTTTTTGTTGTACTTGAACCTATATGTTGGTCGCCCTTGTCATGCTATTGTAGTAAAATGAGATTCCTTACTTTCCTAACCATTTGTCAATATGACGTTTCCTTATTGATTGATGCTAGATGGGGGATTGTGTTTATTTCAAGAGCGTAGCCAACCCCATAAAAGTTGTAGGCAAAGGGCGGATCGCTAGTATGGATCCATCTACGGAGGTAGGAGGAGTAACTCGCAGTTAATTGGTGTCAGATTCATATTCAAATCACAATCATATGGGGCGAGCATTTGATGAGGCCTTACACAGTCCTTAAGACCGTTGGCGATGCCATTGGTACGCCAATAGCATGGCCTATTTCTTTGGTATGTTTGATGTACAATACTGTCTATTTTCCAATTCTTATTGCAAGATAATGGCTTTTAAAACCATGTATTGATCAGGTAGTGAGAGATGATGATGATGATGGCTTTATTGAATGAATGAGATCAGTTGGAAGATGCCTAGTAGACAGAGTTATGTCACAAGAATACTGGTTTTATGGGTTTTGTTTTGTTTCTACTAGTGGTTCTTTTAAGAGTAGGCATTTCATGCTTTGATCTAGAGTTTGGTAAGTTAGGTTTTTGCTGGAAACTTTAGTAAGTTTTTAGAAGTGAAATTTGTTTTTTGTTGAAAACATTAGAGTTCTGCTAAAACAGTTTCTATTCAATGTTCTGTGTTTTGTTTTTGGATCCTTGTGAGGTTTGTTGACTAGTAGTTTCTATTGAATGATTATTGGCTTATGTTGTTTGGACATGGTTGAGAAATAAATTGTAGTTTATTATGGTTCTATTGTATTGTCACTATAGAGTAGTAAAAAAGGAAAAAAAAAATCCCAATGCCTTAGAAGGCATTCATAAGTGCCGTTAAAGTTATTCTCTTGACCACAACCAAAGTGGTTTATGCTGCACTTTGAAGTGCCTTAAAAGTGTATTGGAAAAAGAAAACGAAATTCTGAGGTGGCATCCAAAAATGCCTTAATAAGTAAACTATGGGGCACTTAAAAAGTGCAGAAAAAAGAAATTTTGGAGGCTCTTCAAAGTGCCTCATTATGAGTGCCTTAATAAGTGATTTATGCGGCACCTGAAAGTACAGCTAGAAAGAGTTCTTGAGGTACATTAAAGTGCCTCAAAATAATTTTGAGGCGGCATCCAAAAATGCCTTAATAAGTAAACTATGGGGCACTTACAAGTGCAGGTAGAAGAAACTCTTGAGGCTCCTCAAAATGCCTCATTATGAGTGTCTTAATAAGTGAATTATGCGGCACCTGAAAGTGCAGCGAGAAGGAGTTCTTGAGGTACATTAAAGTGCCTCAAAATATTCTGAGGTGGCATCCAAAAATGCCTTGATAAGTAAACTATGGGGCACTTACAAGTGTCGATAGAAGAAACCCTTGAGGCTCCTCAAAGTGCCTTATTTATGAATGCCTTAATAAGTGAATTATGCGGCACCTGAAAGTGCATTTAGAAGGAGTTCTCACTACAAGAAATTTGGGATCTCCCAATGGTTTTTTTAGTAACGGTTGAAAAAACCATAGATATAGATGGTGTGTAGCAACGGTTTGCAAAACGTTACTAGAAACAGGACTACAGCGATGGTTTTCATGCAAATGTTACTAGATTACAAGACTATAGCGACAGTTTTCCATAAGCGTTACTAAAACCCGAACTATAGTGACGGTTTCCAATAACCGTTAGAGCATGTACACCAGTTGTGAGCAAAAAAGACTATGAATAGTACATTTTACCTACCCATTCTCATCGAAAATCCCATCCCACTTGCAGCAGCCTCTTTAGTTTACCCCGTCCCAAATCGGAAATCCCATTCCAAGCCGGCAAATCTAATCCCAAACCGCATCCCCTATCTCACTCTCTCTCAATCCTCAATTGCTGCCACCACCACCGTCAATCCTCAACCGCTTGATCGACATCGAGGTGGTGGCGGAGCACTCCCAACAACGGCCGCTAGTCGACTAACATCCAGAACCACCATCCTTGTCCCCCATGGCTACATCAGCCTCAACCTCATTGAGGAGACCAACCGCTTCCTCGCCGAGATCCGCGACGACAACGACGATTTACACAGCTTCTCTCCGATCTGTCCTCATCGTTGTAGTCAGAGATAGAATGAAAGACTGAGAGAGAGAGAGAGAGAGAGAGAGAGAGAGAGAGAGAAAACCAATAAAATAAGGAATACCTATGAACAGTACCTCGGTATCTCTACCGAGCCATTCTGCCGGAGGTATTTTAGCTTTTTGTTTTGCTATTCTGCTGCAAATGATTTTTTAGGGTTTTGCTCTGTATTTTACCTAATTTATTCTTTATGGCGATTCTGATGTACATGCTCTTACTATAAACCGGACTATAGCGACGGTTTTCATTAACCGTTAGTAGATTTTCATTTTTCACACCGCCAAAATCAATTTTCTTTCATGTGATCGGTTTTCCAAACCCAAACTAACAACCGAGACAGTTGACTTTTTTTT
>JAOTQK010000002.1:6435443-6448013 GCA_025642025.1 Rhododendron ferrugineum
GAAATGTATAATGATGATGTTTTTTTAATAAGTTGGAGTTACGAAGCAGGACATTTAAAAAGGGACGGAGGGAGTATATTTTAAGAATAATGAGCGGCTTGAATCATTTTTGTGGATACCAATTTAAAAATTAATAAATCAATAATCTAAATTAAGTATTTTCGCCTTTATAAATTCTGAAAAAGTCTTTATCAATATTGGATTGAGATAGTAATTTTTTGTAAGACTAATAAAAAAACATATTAAGAATAAGGAGCGGTTTGAATCTTTTTGAAGGGATCCGAAATGGGCCTCACAAAAGAATAATAAATCATTAATCTAAAATTGAATGAACAAATTAATACTCAATTTTAAAGTACTGATTGATTATTTCTTGTGGTTCCCATTTCGAATCCCAAAAAGATGATTCAAGTAGCTCGATATATAGCTTTAAAATATGGTTTCATTGGTTCTAATATTCTCGATTCGATATTGATAAAGGGTTTTTCAGAATTCGTAGGGCGTCTACGAGCGCCCTATGAATTCTGAAAAAATCTTTACCGATATTGAATTGAGCTAATTTTTTACAAGACACGTAAAAACATTTTAAATTAAAAATTAAATAACTGCTTAACAGGATTTTTCTAATTTCTTAATTCGTATCAAAGTAAATATCTTGATTAGTTCTTTAATTTTTTAAAGCGAAAAAATTCAAATGATTATGAACGGAAATACTTTAATTTTTTTTATCGTAATACATCCATACAACTTAGTAATAAATTATATTTTTTGGTAAAGTATTTTTACCCATTTAATTTTGTTCGTGTTCACAAGAAGTTCAATATATATGATTTTTTATTCATGAGATACGGGCAAGATGTTTTTTCCTTTCAAAAAACCCCGCAAATCGTTTTTGGAGTCAAGCCACTCATCACCAGGGCATTCATCATATATCCGAAAAAAGGCCTAGGATCTATATCAGACACAACGGTTCCAAGGCCGGCGCCTAACTGTCTACCACTAGTGTTCCATCCTAATTTAATTAATAGTTCCTCGTTCTACTCTAATCGAATAAAAAATTAGTTATATCTTTAAATCGAAAATGAATTTTATATTCATCATGAATATTGTTTTGATAAATCTCAATTTGTTCTATAATATAGTATTTTTAAAATCATAGAAAACATTAGGAATTATAAAATATAAGCAATTGAAAATTGTCACGAACTCCCAAAAGAGACTATTAAATTGGGATGGAGTGACTAATTGAATTGTTGATCCCATCCCTCTATAATAGTGTGTGTACCTATTCTCTGCACAAATCTATATCATTTTCATATAAGAATTTTTGTACAACCACAACAGCCATGCACAAATATATATGCTCACATTCACATGGAGATTCACACACACTACACATTCAGTATGTGTGGGATCCACAAATAAATGTAAATAATGTGTGTATATTTGTTCGTGTAATGAGTTTGTGACCGTAGACTTATTATTTATATTGCCAATGGCGGTATGTTAAATATGAAGAAAGTGCTACATAGCTCTCTAGCTCTTAATATATATAGAGAGAGCGTCATTCTCAAAATTGATGTTCATACCATAAAGCAGGCGTATCAATATACGAGATTAACTTGGATCCGAGATATGCAAAACCTGAATCCCATAACGCCAATCCAATAAAATCTAAATCAAATAATCCGACTAACCATCAGCTTGGATATATCAAATTCCAATGCAGTAATAATCCGATCCTAACTTTGTTTTGTTTAAAGAAACCAAAACCTATGCTAAAATACCGGCAAATTGAATTTGTACTACTTACTTGAAGCGACGTATCAAGTACTTGAGCATCTTTAACGCTGTAGGAAGTTGAAAATAACCTTAAATTGAACAATAGTAAATAAGAACATTTTTTCACAAAATACTTTATTAACCAATTATAAAGGATACAAAGACTAAATGAACAATAACAAATGACATCAGAACGAGAGAAAAGAAATCCCTAATTAAGTTGGCAGCCTACCCCGACGATCATATGTCCATCAATTCCCTATCCAGCTCTCAAACTCTTATGACCAAACAAATCGTTCTTGTACTTCCTAAACCTTTCGTCCACACGAGGACCTCAAAAAAATGAGAACAAATTGACCTGTTAAAAGTTGATTACTACTATATATGTCTCTTTTGTTCTTTTCGTTTTGGAGTGTACATGCATGACTTGGTATAGGGGATCCTAGTGTTTAGTACTCCATTGGATTATACCTTGTTCATCGGTGTGGTTGGCTTGACCCTCTTTAATATCAATGAATGAGTGGAAATTAGAATCTTCTAATTTTCTCAACATCGCGTGTTGTCTAATTCCTAGGTCTATGGGGATCATTGTCGAAATTACGTGGTCTTTAGGCTCTGCAAACGTGAAGTTAAATCTAATTAAAAAATTATGTGTGATTGACTTACCATTTTAAACAAGACAACACCAGTGCTGACCCTACCCCCGACGATCATATGCCCATCAGTTCCTATCCAACTCTCATATATGCTCTTATGACCAAACAAATTGTTCTTGTCTTTCCTACACCTTTCGTACGTCCACACGAGGACCTCCAAGCCTGCCATTCAAAAGCCCCAACAACCTAAACAAAAACAAACTCAATAATTCGATGCACAAAAAAGATTATAATTAGACGGCCCTACCACCCAAATATGGACACCCTCACGTTGCGACACAGACAATAACATGATTGAGTATTCGATACAAATAATAGAGTGGAACAGTTACAAAATTCTATGTTCGTTTCAAAAAGATTGCAATACGATAACTTAAAATAATGCTTTTTCTCCAGAAAAATAAAAAAGAAACTCAAACCTTCTGCCTTTAGGTGTACTAATTAATGAGTTCTTTTACTACTTTTCTTGATCATGGGTCCCATTTGCACTGACCTAAGATCCATATGAGACTTTAGAGTCTCTGGATTCTATTTCTCCCAAAGAGAGGTCCGGCCTCTATAAATTGTGCCCAAAGCACTGGCCTAACTGCGGTATCTCATTAGCATTCCTCTCTCTCTCTCTCTCTCTCTCTCTCTCTCTCTCTCTGATATTACTGTGGTGGTGTTGGATGATGAAGAAAGGGTCTTGTGCTTCACTACTGTGTGCTCTGGTTGTGGTGGTGCTAGCAGAAGCACGGGTGACCGAGGCGGTGACGTGCAATCCCTTGGAGCTGAGGCCATGTCTAGGGGCATTCACGTCGGGGCAGCCGCCGTCGGCAGATTGCTGTGACAAGGTGAGGGAGCAGAAGCCTTGCCTCTGTGGGTACATCAAGAACCCTAACCTCAAGCAGTTTGTCAACTCTCCGAACACCCGGAAGGTTGGCACCGCTTGTGGTGTCCCTTTCCCAACTTGCTAGAATATTTTCAAATCCCAAAACGGAAGGAAAAATTAAGATGAGAATTTCACTATTGGCATGGAAGTGAAAAAAAATGGATCACTACTTGTCTACATGCATGTGTTTTGAATTAGTGTTAAGAATATCTAATAGTAATACGACTTTGCAAGTGAGATTGAGTCACCGACAGAGTCGTCGTTGTGTCTGTCATGTCTTTTTTTCTAGCAAGTTGTGTCATCTACTAGAAGTTATGTATTAAGAGAGAATAATGGAAAACATGTGGTACCTACTCTCTTTCTAGTGTTTCCAGATTTGTGTCTCTAGTATTTTTGCTATATACAAGAGCTAAGGGCCATTTTTTTGTAGGTGCAACGTACCAATCAAAAAGACTTGAATCATGGGTCAATACACTTTACAAGTTAACTATCATTTCGAAAAGTAAGATTGTAGTTTAGTATTGAGGGTGCTATCCAACTGTTGGTTGGTGGCGTTTTTTATTTTCGGATGCATTGAAGCTCTACGAGCTAAGATGTTTTGTTCCTCGATGTACCTCTTTTGAGTTTAATATTATAAGTTCGTTTGACGCGAAAAAAAAAATTCTAATCATGGCCAATACACTTAATCCCTCTTGTGAAATGATAGTTCGAAGGGAAATTTTTATCAATTTCAACTTCGAAAATGCATATCTGCAAAGGGAACTGTAATCCATATAGTCAACACAAAATTCCAAAAGATAAAGGAATACATGTCATTTAGAAACAATCATCTTTCCAAGCAAGAACTTATAAAATTAAGGATGTCAATCGATTTTATTACTTCTCTTGGGAATATTGCTTTCAAGTGTCTAATTTTTGTAATAACACATCCCCATAAATTAATATCACCAAGCATTGTGTTAATTTTGTTTAATCTAAAACAAAATATTATTTTTTATCGACAAAAGAAACATTTTATTAGGGATCAAAAGGAGAGTGGATCCAACCAAAAGTTGGAACCGTACCCAATAAAACACCTGAGCGCCTAGAATGCCCAAATAAAGCAATATATAGCACATATAATCGAAAAGGCCTAAAAGCCCAAATAAAACAATGAAGTCCAGCGCAAAGAAAACCCGAAAGCTAACCTTAGCACAGGTTGCTGCCGCCCACAGTCACTCTGACAGATCCACCACCACCACCGATCAAACTCCTCTGACATCCACCAGCCACCATTGGCCACCCCACGAAAAAGCCAACCGGAACGCAGTACATAACCAATCTGCCGCGAAAGCTACACCAAACCGTTAGATGAGATCCGGGCCGTCCAACAACGGTCAGGGCGGGAGCCAGCGCCGGCCGCTCCAGCAAACCCGAAAGCACCCTAGCCGTTAAGCACAAAATTATTTCATTTGGGTTTACATTTTTTTTGGTTGCCCCATTCAGGGGGGTCGCCCAAGCCCGTAGGCTTGTAGGACTTAACCTTTGGCTGACCTTGGGTTTGGATTGGTTCGGTTCTACGAATTACATGGTTTAATTTTATTTTCAAAATCTTTAATCTGTGAGTATTTGTTTGGTCCTTATTTTTTCATAAATCCGAGCAAATTTGGTCCATGCTCACCCATATGGACATGCATGCAGTGCCAAATGAAATCACATGAATTCATTTCGATTTAAGGAGTAAGATTACTACTTGGAAAAATTAGGGGAAAAAAGATTACGTAAGTATATAGCCTTTAATTCGATCCTTAGCCAATTGCTTGTAAGATGATTTGTTACTTTAACCACTACATTAAGATGATTAGCACGTTCTTGTCCTTGAGTGTTCCAAAAGAGATGAATTATTGTGGCTACCACAGCCCCGTTTGGATCGGGACGGCCCGAAAAATATGTTTTGATTTGAAAAATTGAAGAGTCGTCACCCGGATTTGAGGTTTGCCACCCGAGAAACCATTTTGATTGAAAATGATTTTTGAATTTAAAAATCAGATATTGTTTGGCTTCGGAAGCCATGTTACGAGAGGGGAAGGGTTTTACGGCACCCCTCTCGCCCGACACGGAGTCGGTCTCTACTCAAAATTTGTGGAATTTTTACTAAAAATATTTTATTTTACATAAAGCAACTACCACGTATTTACAGACAAAACAAGTGGAGTGTATACATGTGCTTGTGTATAGGATATAGAGACAAAGCTACTGGAAACACTCTTGAGCGCTCAGGACCTCTTATCCCCTGCAAAACAGATTTTAGCATTTTCGACAATAAACAAAATACATGGATACAAAAAGGATGGATTAGAATAGCATTTCCGCATGTTTGCTCAGCATCAAACTCAAACAAACAAGAACAGGTCTTGAATATCCAAGTTTTGCCTCAATATTGAAGACAGAAAACAAATCTAACTAGGCTTTTGGAAGGACCAGTGCACACCCAGTATCTACAAGATTACTAAAAATGAAGTACTTATTGATAAAATATTATTTTTGGTGAGCAGCAGCACTCTTGAGCGCTCAAGAATAGTCCCGAGCGCTCAAGAGTGAGCCCAGACAAATTTTTTTTTTTTTTTTTGGCGTTTCTCTTGCTCTTGTTATTAAACTAAGATCAAAAGAACTCACAATCAGTATGGAGAACTGGTGTGAGCTCCTGATCTCCCTCAGAAGGAGAAAAACAGTGGACTTTTCAATTATAAAAAAGGAATTTTATATCTTTTGTGCTTGAATAAGGGCTGAAAAACAACAGAAAAATGATGTCTAAGACTTCAAATGCTTATTTGATTTTTGGATTTTCTTTAAAAATTATTTTGAAGATAGAAGTTGAAAATGTTTGAGGGTGTTTCAAAACTAGGATTTTTTGAAAATAAGGGAGTGAGAGTAAAATTTCCTGTGCCTTGCAAGGTAGAACATGGGGGTATATATAGGAGAGGAGAAATATATTTGAAATTTGAAAAATAAAAGAAAATAAAATGGAAAATAGTTTATGGAGGAAAAATGTGATGATTGACGCAGGCAGGCCTCTGGTACGTGCAAGTTTGAACTGCAGGTTTGAATGATCAGAAAACTCTGAAAAAGTCATGGTCAATGGTTAAGCTCAACATGCATTGGCTTATCAGAGCTCCCGAGTGCTCAAGAGTGGTCTTAAGCGCCCGGGAGTACTTCCGGTGGTCATGGGCGTTCAAAAGTGGTCCTGAGAGCTCAAGAGTAATTCTGAGCACTCAGGAGTGGCTGCCCAACTTCAGAGGGGCGCCACGGACACTCTTGAACTCGGTTTTTGGTGTTTTTTGAAGCGTTGGAATGCTGGTTGAGTCTTCTTTAATTCTAACCCAGTTGATTTGAACTCAAGATGTTTTGTATATTAAAAGATGTGTCCATTTTACTCTCATGGAGTCAAGAAAAAAGGGGTTTTGGTTTTGAAAAAGACCAAGAAATATCATTCAAGCTTTAGGCAAGTCCTGTTTTGATTCCGTTTCATCATCGGAGAGCCTCGAAGGCACAAATTAAGGATAATTAATAAGTTCAAATTGGATTGTCTACAATTATGTTGTCTTCTATCTATAAGTAACGTAATTTTTCAGTAACGTAATTTTGTTTGGGCATTCAGTTGACCATTGATAGTTCTATGTAGAGCCGCCTGTACTACTTTCTACTCTTAATTTTTGTCTTACTTTTTCGCTCTTGCTATTCGTTTTTCGCAAATTTTAGTAACTTAGAATGCCTTGTTAAGAACTTTCACTCTCCTGCCCACAATAATGCATACGTGACTTAGCCTCTAGGTTGACATCTACTCGAGGAGATTGGTTAGTCAACGAATGGATAGCAGGTTTGAGATATCGATGCACGGACGATGTCTCTCGTGCCTTGTCTAGCTTACATTTACAAGCTCGATTGTACTACTTGTATTAATCCTTGAAAGGGCCGAAAAGCATACTGAGTGATTGGCTTTTATGGAACTTGTTGCGAATCTAGAGTGCCGAGTTTACGCCCAATTTATGTTGGCATTTGTTGCCCTTCTTTCCCTCTTTTTGGCTCAGAAAATAAAAAATCCGTGTGGAATACTACACTGGTCTTCAATGTGTTGGAATTTGAATCGTCTTCGACGGCTGTATTGATTGGAAAAAATCGCATACCGCCCCACCTCCTAGACCCAACCAACTTGATACACAAGCATATACTCCCTCCATCCGGATTTGAGGACCCTGCTCGGAGGCAGGATCCACATTGGTGCTATCCCGTTTTATACATTGCCGTTGTGGCAGAAGAAACCACTCTCCTTTTGTCCAATAGCGTAACCAGAAATTAACGATACTTGGAGCACCTTTTAAATACACTTCAACAAAAAAAATATCGTAATAAGCTACACAAAATAACAAAAAAATGCTTGTGCTAAAAATAATAATAATAAAAATAAAAATAAAGCTAACAGATTTACTAAGAAAGGTAGTGATTCCATAAACTATATATCAAAACAAATCAATTGTTTGAATCGTCTTGGCGGATCACGTCTGATAGCAGTTAGATATACAATAACTAAAATGTTAATATTCACCAATCTTGATCAAAGTAGAAAAAATATACTTTTGTTTTCAAATTTTATGCTTAAACCTCTAATTTTGTCACGCGTTGTGGCTTATATCGACAAACACAAGACTACTTTTAAACTGTGAATAATTAATAAAGTATAATGCATATAATTTTGTGTTTCCTAAAAAAAAAAAAAAAGAGTTTCAAATGGAAGTGGTACTTCGTTTTTTTTCCCATTAAAACCTCACCTCACAAGTGTAGTGGTGTTGTTGTAATATTTGAAATAAAAAGTTGAGGATGAAATGATACACAATGTACAAAAATGATTAAACAAAGAATATCTTAAGAAGCCAATATGTAGGAAAACATACAAAATCTGAAGTAAAAAAATTAGTATTCAGTGGGCGCCCATGCCCCTCTCGTCCTTAAGTGGCTATGTCACTGCTTTGGTCCCTATGCCCATTAAATGGGCCAATGACATTAAATCAAGAGAGCATAAAATCATCTTGGATTAAGCTAATTTTTTTTCTAAAAACTCATAAACATATTTTAAGAATAATAAATGGCTTGAATTTTGTTTTTGGAGACCCATTTAAAAATTAATTAATCAGTTATCTAAAATTAATTATTTCGCCTCTATGAATTCTGAAAAAAGTCCTTATCAATATTGGATTGAGATAATTTTTTGTAGGAACTAATAAAAATTATTTTGAGAATAATGAGTGATTTGAATCTTTTTTGAGGGATCCGAAATTAATTGGCCTCACAAAATATCAACAAGTGATTAATCTAAAATTGAATGACCAAATACTCAATTATAAACGACTGATTAATTATCTTTTGTGGGGCCCTTTTCGAATTGATAAGCACCCGATAATGCAATGCATGGTGCTCTAAATCTCTAGATTAGTTTAAGTTAATCCATTAATTAGTCGTTTTTATTTGATATTGCACGTAAGGTATGTCTTTAGTGTTTTCAGGTAAATCATGTGAATAAGGCATGTTTTGATGTCATAGAAAGCCCAAGTGCGTCCAAGTACCCGAGGAACCAAGGAAGACCATGTCGGTCCCTGAAAATCTGTCTAAGTATGAAAAAATAACTTTTCAAAAAAGTATAGATTTTCGAGATAAAAAATGGCGGTAATTGATCCTTGGATTTTTCTAAGAGCAACTTCCAATTTGCAAGGTTTTATTCGAAGGGCAATGTCATGTTTTGAGCCATTTTCTCTATAGAAAACGGTGTTGTTTTCTGTTTTACACTAAAAACTGGGGGTCAACATTTTGATTGTATTGAAATCTTAAAATTCTAGTAATGTCATTCTTTCCAAATGGAGGGGTACTTCCTTATTTTCATTAAATAAATTAAAGTAAAGAAAAGGTAAAAGAAATGTTTAAAATGCAATATTTGCTTAAGTTTAGGGAATGAAAATAAGAAGCTGTGAAAGCTGTTGGGTGTTGTGGAAGCTGCTGGGAGCTGTGAAGCCAAATGCTTAAGATACAAGGCTCGGTATCGGTACCTCCCTAGGAACGGTATCGGTACCGAGATGTCCAGGAAGCAGCTCAAGCTTCTCGGTATCGGTACCAAGTAAAGATATGTATCGGTACCGAGGGAGGTTCGCGACAGCCTTAAATGGTTCGGTATCGGTACCTTCGAAACATTCCTATCGATACTGAGCACTTTAGCACAGCAACTTAAGGCGTTTTCTATCGGTACCGAGGGCTTCGGAGGGGATCTTTGGAGTATCTTTGGAATATTCCGTACGCGCATCTTTGAGCCTATAAATACCCCGTGATGTCACCATTGCACGATTTGGACAAAAATGTACCCATTTTTTAGATCTAGATCTAGATTTTGAATCTTTTTGAATTGTTCTTCATTTTTCAGCACTTGCTTTTTAATTTTCAGCCTTTATTAATTAGTTTTTGAAACTTTCGCCTTTATTAAAGTTGTAGACGATCCTCCGATCTATCGTTTAATCTAATTTTCTTCAAGGCTTGTTATTTCAATTATGCTAAATAGATTTTTGCTTGCTCTTATCTTCGTAGATATGTGTGAGTAGTTTGAAAGGGTTCGGTCATGGGGTGATTAGCACCTCATGGCTTGAGTAAAAATTGTATTTTTTACTAATAAAGTTTGAATCTTTGGTTCGAAAATCGATGTGGGGTTCGGGTTTATTTGTCAAATTGCCGAGGTGTTAACCTCTTTGATCATGTGTAGGTAAGAGTATCGCCTACTTACCACACATGATGCTTGGAGTTCTGTCGCTCGAGGTGTTTGCTAAATAAATTCTAGAGATAGCTTGGTAATCAAACCAACCTATTTTCCGGATTAAGAGCCTTAGTTGAGCATCTTAAAATGTGTATTTGGGTGAGAAATGTAATCTAGCTTGAGTCGTGGGTGTTGATTATTCCTAGACCTAACCTGCTTTTTACTCTAGTTTATTCGCTTTTAAATTTAGCCCTTTTTATTTTCCACCGCAAAATAAAACAAAGTTGGCTGACTAAAAGCCGAAAACCTTGCTACTTCTACAAATCCAGCAAAGCCGTATAATTATTCCCTTGGGTACGATCCCGGTCTTCCGAATTATTATGCTTCAATCAGACGCTTATACCCTACGCTTGGGGTGATCTCTTTTGGATATATCGACGAACGAAGCAAGCTGCTTGGCTGTGGAATAGTGGAGATACAGTTGGGGCAAGATGTGTTCCATTTTGAGTTTAGGGGACTTTTGGACTGGACTAGAGAAATACTTTTGCATGTTGATTTCTCTTGGTCTAGCGACTTTGCGGTGTGGCTTGAGCAACATGGAAGCATAGAAGAGTGTGTTGCACAAACTGAAAAGAAATGAACTTGGTGAAGTAGTAGATTTTGTTTTCCAATATCTTGAGTTCTCCTCTAGGTGATGTTTACGAATTTAGTGTTGATTCAGTCTAGCTAGATCCTAAATTCAAATGTGTTGGTAATGGGATTGTTTAAGGGACTATAATTGCAATTCCATAGCAAATTGTGCTCTACAGTTGGTGTTTTTACATTTGGTAGAAGTTGTGGAAGGTAGGGCATTGTGTTGAGGGCTGAATAAGAAGGTTTAAACTTGGATGCTATTATATTGGAAAATGATTCGAATAACACGATTATTGTCGGTCACTAGCTCATAAGAGAACTTTTCATTATGTAACTGTTGTTTTGGATTGATCATGCAAGATGGAAGCTATCAGCCTATCACCAATAAATATCATAGTCGTAATAAAGATTTTTTCTAATTTTTGTTCCTAATATTTACTTTTTACAAAACTAGCCAACATTGAAGATCTTAGGGTCAAAGACAAAATATCTCATGCGAAGCACGTGCACTCTTTCTAGTCCCTTTTAAGTTTGGGAAGTCCTATAGTACACACACCTTATTAGGGGGTGTACCATACGCACCACAGTTTTAAACTATTGAATTTAAAAGTGAATAATTCGACCAGCCATTTATTAAATCAATTAATAAAATAAAAAAATGGCGTAGCAGGTAATAGGTTGTTCTCTCCTCCTTGACTCTCTCTCCCTTTCCCTCGTGTAAAATACTACAAATTATATAACATAACCACAATTGTTATGACAACACAAAAAATTGTCATTTACCACAACGTGTCGTACCAAAAGAAATCGATCAAAATATTCTGTAACAAGACCAAAATATATCGTACCACAATCAATAATAATTATTATACCCAAGTAAAATATCACAAATTAAATAACATAACCACGATTGTTATGACAACACCAAAAATTGACATTTACTTACCATAACTTGTCGTACCAAAAGAAATTAATTCAAATATTCCGTTGCAAGACTAAAATATGTCGTACCACAATCAATGATAGACTTTAATGCAATCAGACACGTTAAATGTTGTTGGGTTACATATTTGTCGATATCCCATAATTTCTAATTTTGGTGACAATATAAAATATTGTAGGACTTCACATGCATCCTAACGGTTCTCATCGATCAATATACTTGATATGAAACCAATTTCTCAGTTGTAGCTGAATGTACGGTAGACTTACAATCACGACATAATGATGATGATCAAAACTATTGATTTTTTTATGTTTGTTGATTAAATAATCCACGTAAATTTTTGGCTTGATAGGGATTAGAAAGCCCTTTTATCGGCACCTGAATTCAATAATAAAAGGATATTTTCGTCTCATTAAGATAAGCGATTAGCTTCATTCTTGGTACATGTGATCTATTCATATTATGTAAAAAGACAAACGATTCCGATAAAAACAATGCCTTAGATGGGGCTCGGGTGGCACATTGTTAGCACCCTATTGCTCTGTGTACTAGACAAGAAAGGAACTAAATTCTCTCGAATACACATATGCAAAAATTGGTCAATTGAAATAACAAAAATGGGAAATTATTTTTTACGAACAGTAAAACAGAAAATTTGTACATCTTAGTGCGTGCAATAGCTGCTTTAGGTTACTTAAAACATGGTTGGTCAGGAGTGATTTAGCCTCCACAGATTAAACAAGAGTAATTCGACAATGAAATTAGAAAAATAGTACTTGATGGAAATAAATCAAATAATGCAAGTTGCAACTTCCATGCCCCAAATGCCTATAACGTTAAGTTTCAGAACTTCAAGAGCAGGCTATACCAAATATCGAAAACCTAGTACATCAAATTCCGACATTCTTGCCTTAAT
>JAOTQK010000002.1:6474339-6491159 GCA_025642025.1 Rhododendron ferrugineum
GCAGTCCATAATCCCAACAAACAGATTCCCCTCATCCTTGGTCGACCTTTCTTGGCTACGGCCAATGCATCTATTCATTGTAGGACTGGAGTGATGGATATATCATTTGGAAATATGAGGGTGCAATTGAATGTTTTCAATGCCAATCTCTATCCTTGTAAAGAGAAAGACTGTTTTGCGGTCAATAAGAGTGATTATATGGTTGATAAGGCACCTCCAGACATTCGAGTTAAGGGCCCCATAGAAATGCCTTTTGGGCATGAAGGCTTGGATAGTAGTAACATTGAAAAGGGTCATGGTTCTCTTAATTCGAAGAACCACATAGATGAACCTCCATGGAGTGACACAAACATTGAGCCTTGGCCCATATTTCATCGTCCTTCTACCTCCTCTCTCATAGAGGTTGCACCGATACTTGAGTGGAAACCACCACCATATGCATGCTTAGGCCCGAGTAATATTTTTTCTGGTGATTGATATTTAAAGGCTCTCGTTTTGTCTGGCTGAAGACATTAAATTTAGCGCTTCTTGGGAGGCAACCCAAGTGTCATTCATTGTTTAGTGTCGTCTTTGAGTTTTATTTATTTATCTTTTTCAAGATTTGTTAGTTTTTCTTTTTGAGTAATTTTTTTTCCTTTTTATCTGTATTTTTGTGTGTGTGTGTGTGTTTCTTTGAGGCTAACATTTTGCAGGTTGTTCAGTTCAAGTTGGGGGATTTCCCTCTCATTATATTTTACCTTGCTTCGTTCCTCCCGTTCGAGGTGATATATTTCCTCTCTTTTATATTTATGTCCTATATCTTCATTTTTTACATGCCTTCAATGCGGACATTGAATAGTTCAAGTTGGGGGGAGGGATCACTTTGTTCTTTCTGCATTGTTAGATTCAAAAAAAATAAATGAAAAAAATTGAAAAATAAAAAATAGTGGAATTCTTTTTGCATGAGGCTGAAAGTGGTTGAGATTGGCTCTTGATTGATTGAGTTGGAGATGTGATAGTCATTGTTTGATTATATTTGTGGTGGCATTGTAGTTCTTTTTGCTAGCTTGTCGAGAAAAAATTGTCATGGCATTATTTTTAGCACCTTTACACTTCACGTTTATTTGGGCTTTGGTTACTTGTGAGCTGTGACTTAATTATTCTTGATGGCTAGTCTAGTGGAGACTTATGCCCATGTGAGTTTAGAGCCTTACTTTTTCTTGGAGTGGTGTCAAATAAACTCTTGTTGTCACAAAACAGCAAATTCGTTGTTGGTCTCATTATTTTTGTTGTCAAGTGTTGGGAATGTTTTAAATTGCCTACTTATTTCTAGGGTTTGGAAAGTTGCATGATTGTATTGCCCCTTGGAGAAGATTATAGGCCATCTTTGATATCTTGAGCCGGTTCGTTTCTTTCTTTCTTTTCATACATTTATCCCTTGTGTGCCTGTTTGAGCCTCCAGTATGATAACCATTTTCTTGTTGAGCTCCACCATCTATATTGTGACTTGAGAATGACGTAGTTAATTATGTGAGGGTGAATTATTGAGAAAAGAAGGGGATGAATGTAGTGAGAATTGAGCTTTAGTGATTGGTGATCTTTCCCATGAAATAAACAACATCAAAAAATAATAAAAAAGAGTAAAAAGGGAAGATATCAAATTATTGAGGAATGGAGAAATACTTGTTCTTGATGTGGGAAAGAAAGGTAGGAAAAAGAGATATGGCGAAGTTGAAAAAAAAGAAGAAGAAGCAAGAGGGCACGCATTATTATATTTGCCCTATGTGAATTGTTGTAAGCCATTCTCGGACACTTGAATATTTTACCTAACCTTGAAATATTTTCCCTTACCTAACGCTATCACCGGAATTGAAGTCCTATTTGATCCTAGGGGCAATGGGTTGTGGATTGGTGGATAGAGAGAGTTTCCAATACTTGGCATTCAGTTTATGAGATCGTGTGTCCACTTTATAGAGTGCTTTCTTTTCGTGTCAGCTTGTGCAGGATACTTTGCTTTCATTTACATAACTTCTGCCTGCACATATTGAGAGTATCTAATACGCACCTTGTTTCAAGTGATTTCGTTTGTTGAGTGCATGACACAGTGAGATTTGAAGTCGAGACTCGGTCTGGAGAGAACTTGTAGTTATTTTTCACAAGTGACCGACGCCCTTGTTCACACATGCTAAGTTTAGGTGCCATGACTCATTTTTATGACTTGGTAGTATGTAGAACTGCTTATGCAGTTATCTCTTTGTGATGGCTTCATATTCTTTGCTTGAGATATCATTGAGCTGTCTTACGGTTTTGTGGGCTACCACAGCCCCGGGTGGATCGGGGCGGCCCAAAAAAAACACCATTTTTAAATCGAATTGAAAAATTTGAAGAGTCGCCACCCGGATTTATTGTTTGCCACCCGAGAAACTGTTTTGATTTGAAAACCAGAGATTCGTTAAGGATTCGGAAACCATGTTACGAGGGGGGAATGGTTTTACGGCACCCCCCTCACCCGACGCGGTGTCGGTCTCTACTAAACATTTGCGGAATTTTTCGAAAACACTTTATTTCATTAAACAAGTAGCAAATATTCACAGGTATATCAAGTACGACGTGTATGCTGGTGCCAGTGGTCGTGAAATGGTGAAACAACAATGAATAGATGCATAATGACAGAAAACTGGGGACTGCTACTGGATTCACTCCCGAGCGCTCGGGAGTGTTCCAAAGCACTCGAGAGTGCCGCTGTCCAACCCTGCAGATTTTGTTAGGTACAAACAGGACATAAAAATAAAGCTGCAAAATGAAATTGTTTTGAACATATCACGGGCTCAGTAGAGGGCTTGGCAGATTGTAAACAAACCCCAATCCTCCAAGCCATGCCTCCTTGCCTTTTCAGATCTGCGTTTTTAAGAATAAAAGGGTACATCCCTGCACATAAAATATCAGAAGAATGGCCAGACAGGGGAAGTAGCGAAATGTAATGGCATGCAAACACTCCCGAGCGTTCTGGAATGGTCCCGCGCACTCGGCAGTGAGCCACACAACAGACCGTTCATTAATAGGAAATAAGTCCATTTTGGCCTGTTGACATTTCAGATCAATCGTTCTGAAAATAAAAACCTCTTTTTAGCATTCGAAAATTTCATTTCTACTTGACCCTCAGCGAGGAATGTTTCTGCTTTGAGGGAGCAGATTGTCTACGTCAACATGCCACTATAAGACCATTTCCTTGAATAACACGCTTCACCCCCACCCACTGTCTACCAAAGGTATATATAGGGAGGGCTACTGGAGACAGTCCCGAGCGCTCCGAAGCACTCTCGAGCGCTCGGGAGTGCACCCAACAGTTTTGGAAAAAAAAGTTTTTATGTTCCTTTTGCTCTTTTTTTTACACTAAGGTCTTCCAACCACATACCCAGTATTAAAGACTGGGATGGGCTGAAGGACCTCCCTCAGAAAGGAATAACAACCCATTGTTTAGAACCAAAGTGGAGGAGTTTCTACCTTTGATTGGAGCTTGCTTCTTGAATGGCTTTGAAAGGTGGGGGAAGAAAGAAAAATGCAAGGAATCAGAGACCAAGGGTGTCTTGAACTTCCTGCATTTTTGATATTTTGATTTCTGCAATTTTTGTTTTGAAAATCATTGTGGTTTCAAAGATAAGTTTTTCAAGAGGAATACATGGGAATGGTTTTGAACAATGAGAGGGTTTTTTGAGCCAAGGATATTTATAGGCAAACATAGCCTATGGTTTCAATTTAGAAAAATCAAATCCATTGAAAATCTTTTGGGAAGGAATAATCTTCATCATTTGGATTCCCTGCCATCTCAGGCAGAGGGCTCTGTAGGAAAAAACGGCTCAAACGGCTGAAATGATGCATTGCATGAAAAATGGGGAACTTTTCCATCCATTGGGCAGCACAGAAGTCCCAAGCGCTTGGGACTGTCACTCTCGAGCACTCGGGAGTGAACCAGGCCCACGGTTTTGAAAATGGTTTTGGGCACGGCGGTGGCAATGGGCAAGGACGGCGCGGGCACCAGCGCCGTAGGGGCTGCTGGAGGAGGCACAGAGGCAATGGGCGACGCTGGTGGGGGCTCAGAGGCGGTGGCGAGCGCTAGCGGCGATGCGGTGGCGGTAGGGGATGTCGGTGACGATGCGGTTGCGCGCGGTGACGACAGCAGCGGGGCTACTAGTGGTGGTGGTGGTGCGACAGGCACTCCTCCTACTCCTACTGTGGAGGAGCTGCTCGCGGCCTCGGAACGGGCCGATGACGAGCGGACGGTAGATGTCGGCAGTGAGGAGGTGACGGTTGGCCACGTCATCGCGACCCCGGTCTTGAGGGCGACGACGGTGGTTCCAAGGAGCGGAGACAATGGGATTGGGGCATCGCACCCAGTCTCCTTCGAGGCGGGGGATTTTTTGGATTCCGCGGGGTCGCGAGATAGCTCAGACGTGCTTGGCCTTGATTCCGGAATCGCGGCGGTGCTGAGGGGAGCTAGGAACCCTGAGGATCAGACCTCGGCGTTTTTGCTAGGAGCTTTGCTTAGCTGCGAGGGGAGGGGTGCTCCGGAGATGGGAGAGTCAGAGGCAGAGGAAATGGATACGGAGGAGCCGGAACAAGAGGCGGTGGCTGAGGAGCTGGTCACGGCGGTGGATGAGGCGAAGGCCTACCTGGCGGGGGAGCGTCCCGAGTTCGCGCCAGCGACTTACGCTCCACGGCTTCACTTTTTCGAGCCAGTGGGGATGGTTAGCTATGTCCCCGCTCGGGTTGATCACCCGGAGGATTTACTTCTTCGGGATCGTGATCAGCACGTCTCTTCAGGGTGGACCATGGTAAGATTTGATGACTTTTATCCTTGAATTTAGAAATGTAGTCATTTGCGAGTTGCTCTGTTTAATATTGATGCCATTTCTTTGCTTTGTTGAAACAGCGTACCAAGGATTTATACGGACACGGAGGCTCGGCTAGCTCGCTGAAGTACTTCAAGGCGCTACCTCAGAGAGTTCAGGCGTTGGTGGAGGAAGCAAGCTTTGGATCATTCATACAGCTAATGACGATGGTTAGAGTGGATCGCGCTGTTTTGACGGTGCTGACAGAGAGGTGGTGGGACACCGCCAACACTTTTCACTTCCGGTTCGAGGAAATGACGGTAACACCCCTCGACTTCGCGGCAATCACGAGGCTCAGGGTTGGAGGAGAACCCATCCCCTATGACTCGAGCATAGTGCTGGATGACGCGGCTCTGAGGTGGTTTCTCGGGCGGGTTCCACGTCACAGTGGAGGGATGGCGGCGTATGGCCAATTTGTCGAGTACTGGGACCACGAGCCAGCGGATGATGAGGAGGCGGCCCGGATGGCCAGGGCTTACCTGTTATACCTATTCAGAGCTTCTCTGTTCCCGAATAGGCAGTCCCGAGTTCACCTGTGCTACGTGGCGGGCCTGGTCAGCTTGAGGCAAGCAGGGAGGTATGACTGGGGAGGTGCTGCTCTGTGCACTATGTACTGCTTTCTGGGGGCTGCCTCATGCGGAGTTGGTGATACCATTGGCGGGTATTGGCGGATAGTAGAGGTATAATTTCACATTGCTGCTTTAAACTGCTTTCATTACTGCCTTTTTGATTGAAACATGTATTGACTTTAATTCGAAAACACGCAGCTTTGGGCCTACGAGATCTTGGGAATGTTCCCTCCTGAGAACACCTGCACGAATCCGCACTTACTTCCCCGCGGACTTGCGTGGGGTAAGGAGTACAGGAGGACAAAGGAGCGGAGAGGGGAAGTGATGACCTTCCGGTGGTGGCTGGATAACTTGACGGGAGTCGCGGTACAATTTCTGCCTCTTTCTTTTCTTTTTCACGCCTTTCTGATAGACAACTTTTCCATTATTAAAGCAAGAAAAATTGAATGTAGGTTTACTGGGATCAGTGGGCCAGGATGGAGGCTGACTTCCTTCCGAGGAGTCGGGAGGTGACACGGAGTAGGGTTCTACTAGAGTGTCCCCTGGGCTGGTAGTGGTACCTGGGGGATCGCATGACTCGACAGTCACTCGGTTTCCCAGCGTTCGTGGTACCGGGGCCACTTCCTGCACGCGTGCAGAGGACAGAGACCTACACTCGTGTGTAGCTTGAGCAGTTCACTGTGCCGGACACTGACTTGGAGAGACACCTTCGGCGCACGCTGGACTATGCGACTTACAGAGACAGGTACCTGGCTACGAGTTTAGGCGTGGATAGGGAGCTTGAGAGGCAAGTGGCAGAGGCTGAAGCCGAAGGGAGAGTTGCTGGTGTTGGAAGAGAGGTTGGAGTGCGAGGCCGCGGTGGCCGCTCTACACGGGGTAGAGGACGGGGCGCTAGACCTCCCGCTGGTGGGTGAGGTGCTAGTCCTTCAGGTAGAGGAGAGGGTGGCACGGGGGTTTCAGAGACGGTAGAGACTTCAGCGCCACCTGAGTTGCCGTCGCTGGAGTGGACGGTAGGGGTGACACGCCCTTCTGGTGTGCGAGAGGTGATAGACATCCCACGTCTTCCACAGCCGCCGATGCGGCTTCCTGCTTAGGTATATGCATGATTCTGCTTTTCTGATGCTTTGAATGCTTCCTGTTTGCACATTTTTTATTCTTTGAGTATTGTGCAGGTGCCGCGAGAGTGGGCAGAGAAAGCTGTGATGCTGATGGTGGGGATGCGTCACTTATTGAAGAAGTGCGCAAAGGGAAGGGTCCTTCAGACTAGACCCGCTCCGGAGCCAGTTTCACCTGTCGCTCCTCAGGTACAAAAATGCATGCATGTTTCATATTTTAATAAGCAATTAATTTTCAAATATGCATGAAATGAGATAATGTTCATGATGTGTAGGTGCAGCCACGACGCTCAGCTAGGACACGGCCACCGGACACGACGAGCTCTCCAGCTTCTGCTAGCACGAGAGGCCGGGGTACATAGAGAGTGTCGCAGCTTGCTGCGGAAGCGAGACAGTTCGAGGTATTGCTCCGGATGGTGTACCTGCGGAGACCCGCTCCCGAGGAGTCAGAGGAGTCGGGAGGGGAATCAGAGGATACAGACGAGCCTTCCGAGTCTCACGCCTTGGGGACATCATACTCGAGTGCTGCTTCCGGTTCCCCTGATGACTCCGGCGATGATAGCGACGACGGTAGCGTTGTGCTGGAAAGCCGTAGGACCTTCAGAGCTATGCGCGATGCGCGATCGTGGGGAGGCCGTAGGACCGAGCCGGATGATCCGCTTCACTCCATTGCATTAACCGAGAGGTACCGAAAGTGGCTAAGGAGGGATGTGGAAGCAAGGATGGGTTGATTGCTTACTTTGCCGTTCTTTAAAATAAAGAGTGGACTTGTTTGTGTGTTTTTCTTTTTCATGCTCAGCTTGTAATCTAGAAATGATCTGAATAAAATTGTGGATTAAGGGTTTCCCCCTTTCGGTTCATTAATCGCACACGCCTATTTTGATTTGTCCATTTGGATTTGATTTTTGAGATTTAGGATTTAGGACCGAATCTCAAAGTGAGATTGCCTACATATCCCTTGTGAAAGAGAATCAGGCCGGTACGTAGTTCAGGCTACTATTTCACTCGAGTATTGACACTCTCCTTTTCTGCTCTAAATTTTGCCTAGCACCGCCCTTTCCGGTTTTCGGCCTAGCGAGATTTTCTTTGATTATTCGCCTTAAATTTTGCCTAGACCGCCCTTTCGGGTTTTCAACCTAGCAGGCTTTTGCTCTAATTTTTACCTAGGTCCACCCGCCCTTGTGGTTTTCGGCCCAGCGAGCTCTCTCAGGGGTAGTAGCGTTTGAGTTGGTCCAAATTGACAAGATTCAAGAATTGCCATCGAGGTCGACGATTGAGGCCGCTCCTCCAGAGAGGATAGTCTTGATGATGTACGGCCCAACCAACTTTGATCGAAACTTCCCCCGCGGATCGAAAATCGGTGCACGAATCTACTTCACTACCATATCCCCCTCTTGCAGGTCCTTCGACTTCACCTTCTTGTTGAATGCTCGGGCAATTCTTCGCTGATAGCCCTGGATGTGATACAATGCTCGTAGCCTTCTTTCGTCAAACAACATGAGTTCCTCGACCTCCCATTGATCCATTCAGCTTCGTCTATTCCATGTTCGGCCATGACCCTCAGTGATGGCACTTCCAGCTCAATGGGGAGAACGACTTCCATACCATACACCAAAGAATAGGGTGTTGCCCCCGTTGGTGTGCGGATAGACGTCCGGTATCCCCATAAGGCTAGCGGTAGTTGTTCATGCCAATTCCTGGCTGATTGAGTAGTCCTTTCAAGGATCGTCTTGATGGTTTTGTTTGCTGCTTCCACTGCTCCATTCGTCTGTGGGCGATAGACAGTTGAGCGATGCACTTGGATTTTAAATTCATCGAAGAGTTCCATGACTTTTCCTTTGAAATGAACCCCATTATCGGACACGAAGGCTTGGGGGACTCCATACCGATAGATGATGTTCAGTCTGATGAAGTGAGCCACTTGAACTGTTGTCAGAGTCTTGTACGAAGCTGCTTCCACCCACTTGGTGAAATAATCAATTGCCACCAGGATGAACCTGTGACCGTTAGAAGCCGCGGGAGTGATTTTTCCAATAACGTCAATGCCCCAGGCCGAGAATGGCCAAGGCGTTGCCATTGAGTGCAATTCCGAGGGCGGCACATGGATAAGATTGGCATGAGTCTGGCATTTGTGACACCGGCGCACGTACTCGATGCAATCCATCTCCATGGTCGACCAATAGTATCCCAGCCTTAATACCTTCTTGGCGAGCATCATTCCGTTCATGTGAGGCCCACAAACTCCTTCATGAACTTCTTCCATTACCGCTCTTGATTCATTGCCATGAATGCATAAATTGTGGGTTCCGCAAGGAGATCATCGGTATAATTGCCCCCGCAGATGATGTGTTGAGATGCAAGTCGTTGCAAGGCGATTCGATCTTTCTTGGTTGCATCCGCGGGGCATTTTCCCTTTTCAACAAAATTCCAAATGTCATGGAACCAGGGTAGCCCATCATTTGGTTCGTCGATGTTCATCACGTAGTCGTAGACATGCTTTCCTCTCTGTTCGATCATGATAGGTCTTAGCTTCACCCCGATTGGAAGTTCCAGCATGGACGCCAACGTTGCGAGGGCATCAGCGAAGTGATTCTTCATCCTTGGTACATGCGTAAAAGTCACCTTTTTGAAGTTTGGGATAAGATCATCGAGTTGTTGATGGTATTGCTTCATCTTTTCATCTCTGACTCTCCATTCTCCATTTGCTTGCGACACAACCAGGTTGGAATCTCCCACGACTTCTAATACCTTGACTCCAATTTCCAAAGCAGCTTCCATTCCGACTATACATGCTTCATATTCTGCTTCGTTGTTCGTGACTTTGAAATTCAACTTGAATGCGAGGGGAATGTGCGACCCCTCAGGTGAGACTAGCAGTATAACAATCCCAAAACCCTTCTGGTTAGCAGCTCCATCGAAATACAACGTCCATGTTTCATCGACTGCCGACATCACATCTTCATCAGGAAATCGAAACTCTGTTTGCTCCGGCCCCTCAATTGGATGATCTGCCAGAAATTCTGCTACTGCCCTGCCTTTGACCGACTTCCGAGTAACGTACTTGATTTCGAATTTTGCCAATAAGAGCAACCAACGTGCTAGCTTACCGGTAAGTGCTGGCTTCTCGAACAGATATTTGAGAGGATCAATTCGAGAAATCAGTATCACCGAATAAGAGAGCATGTAGTGTCTCAATTTCCTTGTGGCCCATACGAGTGCCTAGCATGTCTTCTCCAACGGAGTGTACCGCTCTTCACACCCAACCATCTTCTTGCTCAAGTAGTAAATGGCTCTTTCAACCCCATCTTCTCCCTCTTGTGCCAGCATGCACCCCATTGACGAGGGTGTGATGGACAAGTATAGGATCAAAGGTTTTCCTGGGATAGGGGGCATCAAGATTGGGGGATTCTGTAGGTAGGTTCGCACTGCTTCAAAGGCTTTCTGGCATTTGTCATTCCATTCGAACTTCACATCTTTCTGGAATAAACGAAACATCGGCTCGCAAGTTAAAGTTAGCTTGGCGATGAATCGGCTAATGAATTGAATCTTGCCCAAAAAGCTCCGAACATCCTTCTCAGACTGAGGTGGCTCCATCTCAAGAATGGCTTTAATCTTAGAAGGATCCGCCTCGATCCCTCGGGTTGTGATCATAAATCCGAGCATCTTTCCAGCGGTGACTCCGAATGTGCACTTCTGCGAGTTGAGGCGCATTTTGTACTTCTGAATTCTCTCAAAGAACTTTCTCAATGCCGGGAGATGATCTTTTCGTTCCTTCCCTTTTACGATCATGTCATCGACATATACTTCAACTTCTTTGTGAATCATGTCATGCAGCAGTGTCATAGCAGCCCTTTGATACGTTGGGCCGACATTTTTCAACCCGAATGGCATGACCTGATAGCAGTAGGTCCCCCACTCTGTGATGAATGTAGTCTTCTCCCTATCTTCTGGAGCCAAGAGAATTTGGTTGTACCCGGAGAAACCATCCATAAAAGATAGCAAAGCATGCCCAGCAGTGTTATCAACAAGTACATCTATATGCGGTAAAGGAAAGTCATCTTTAGGGCTTGCTTTGTTTAGGTCCCTAAAATCAACACACACTCTGATCTTTCTGTCCTTTTTAGGGACAGGCACGATGTTTGCAACCCAAGTCGATTATTCTGTTACTATTAGAAATCCAGCGTCGATTTGCTTTGTAAGCTCCTCTTTTATCTTTAATACCCAATCAGGCCGCATTTTTCTTAGCTTCTGTTTAACGGGTTTTGCCTCGGGATAGAGAAGGATCCTGTGCTCGACGATTTCTGGGTCGATTTCGAGCATATCTGCGTGAGACCAAGCAAAAACTTCTTTGAATTCTTGTAGTAAATCGTAGAGCTCTTGAAGGTCACTAGGAGTCAGCCCAGAACCGACCTGAACCAATTGAGGGTTCTCCTCATCACCCAAATTTATTGAGATTATTTCTTCCTTTAGAGGCTGAGCATGCCTTTCATTTTCACGCTCGATGAGGGAACGGATTTCCTTGGGGATGTCCCCATCGAAATCTATTCCTTCATCGTCGGGATCTACACAATTTATTTCAAAGTCCGACAAGTAAGCAAAAGCATCATTCATTTCATTGATAGGTTCCTTGGAGGGGGGGAATACAGCAGTGGACTCAAACTCGAAGTAAAAGCTACGACGAGGAGGGCCAATAGGCACAAGCTCCGACTCACTACTAGACGAAAAGTCAGTATCAGACTCAGATTCAGTGTCGGTGTCGTGAGTGTGCTTCACAAGTGGTACAAAAGTGCTATTTTCATATGTGCCTATGGCGTCCACAATGAGCATAGAGGGGTCTTCCATCTCCTCTTCTCCTCCCAGCATTAGCACGACAGCGTCTTCTATCATACCCTCCGGTTCCTTGCCCCCAAACAGAGATTGGAGACTGCCCTGATCAAAAGTTTTGATCCAATCGGCGTTTAGTTCCCTGGACAGTTCTTCCCTCTTCTCGACTTCCTCGTCACTGTCCCATGTATCATTGGCAAAGATTTTGAATCCCGGATACTTCACTTTCGTCTGCATGTCCAGGAATGGTTCCGGCTCTCCTTGATACGGTGCCTCTTTCTTCTTGTCTGCAATGTTTTCCTTTGACTTGGCAGCGTGGGCTCAAGCACGGTTGTGCCATCTTTTTGCAGGGTCACTTTTCTTGGGCACATAACCCAAGCCATACGGATCGACACTCCCAGGGAAATGGGGAAACTCGAAAACCCCCTGTTGGTTGCGACCCAAGCCCATGCCTGGCAAGTAATTCATCCTTCTCATAATCTCGAGAGCTGTAGAGCTCACAAGGAAACCATCATCTGCTCGAATCGTACAAACTCTAGAGGTCACCACAACGAATCCCCCCATGGCTGTCTTCTTCTCCGTGCATGATTTCTAGCAGTGGGGACTTGTCCTCAGAGTAGGGGTGGATCCCAGAGTCTCCATGAATGATGAGAGTCCCAGAATCCAGCCCCAATATAAGCTTTTGGTGTAGTGTAGATGGTACTCCCATAACGTCAGGGCGGTGCATCCATGGCCTCCCCAGCAGGAGGTTGAATGAAGCGGGGATCTCCAACACGCAAAACTCCACTGTCGTTTTGAATTTTCCAGTCACCAACTCTAAGTTGACCGTTCCTATGACATCACGACGTGTGTTGTCATAAGCGCGGACGCCTAGAGTTGACAGCGCGAAATCCTTGTTCTTGAGGCCAAGGCAATAAGCTATGCGGAGAGGGCATACATTAATGGCAGAGCCATTGTCAACAAGAATTGCAGGAACCCATTTTCCCAGGCATTTCATAGTTATGTGAAGGGGCTTGTTGTGGTCAGCCCCCTCAGGTGGAAGGTCCTTTTCAGTGAAGGATAGGGTGTGTTTGGTGAATTTTGGGGTAATGAGGGCATTCATGGCTTCTGCGGTTATATCTGAGGGGACTTCAAATTTGGAGAGAGTGTTGACAAGCATCCGGCGGTGCTCACGGGATGCTGCCAACACCCCCCACATGGACATATGGGCAGGGGTTTCGCGGAGTTGCTGGATGATAGGATCAGTGTTGGCGACTGGGTTTTGCTGCTGAGAGGCACTGGGTTCAAGTTGGTGAACGGATTAGGATTGATGGATGGGCTAGGTTTGAAGGATGGATTAGGGTTAGTGGAGTTTGAGGGGTTATTCCTAGAAGGTGAGATGGGGGTGTTTGGGTTTTTGTGGAGGTGCAGGAAGGGTTTTATTATCAATGAGGTCCTGTATGGCATGGCGGAGGCAGAAACAGTTGTTGGTTGGGTGGCCTACGCTTTGGTGGTAGGCACAGTATGCATTAGGGTTGTGGGAGGCAGAAAGTTTTTGAGGAAGTGGGGTAGGGGTGAGTGGCTTGAGAATGTCGCTCTTGACCAATTTCTCGAACACTGCAGAGAGAGGTGCTGAGAATTAGGCGAAGACGCGGGGTTGGGATCGAGATTGGTTGGTTTGAGTGACGATTTAGTTGACAGGTTCGGTTTGAGTGGTGTTTGTGGAGGTATTAGGGAGGTTGGCAAAGTTGGAGTTACCGAACAGGGTGTTACTATTTCCAGAGTAAACCTTTTTGGCCTTGGGTGCGAGCTTGGGCTTGTCAAGGATACCAAGCTGGACTGATTCCTCGACGGCCAAGCCTGTGTCGAAGAACGTTTTGAAATCAGAACACGCTTGAGCCATGACCATGTGTCTCGCGAGGGTGGGTTGAAGGTTCCGAACAATCATTTGGATCTGGTCTCTGTCAGTTGGCCTGTCCTTCATCTGAGCTGCCTTCGCCCTCCATCTTTTTACGAAATCCGCAAAAGATTCCTTTGCTTCCATTTTTGTGGATTCCAGCTCGCGAGTGCTCACCTCTAGCTGGATGTTATAGTCATATTGTGCTATGAAAGCCGCACATATGTCTTCCCAAGATCGCTTCTTCCTCTCATCAAGAGACGTAAACCAGTGAAGGGCATGACCCAAAAGAGTTTGGGAGAACATTTGGGCCATGGCGTCATTTTCCACACCCCACATAGAAAGTGCCCCGATGTATCCTGTCAGGTGAGCCTTTGGGTCTCCAGTTCCGTCAAATTTTGCAAAGTCTATGGGCCTAAACTTCTCTGGGAGTTTAGCATTGGGAAATAAGCAGAGTTTGTTGATGTCAAAGCCTATGGAGGCGATCTTCTCATTCCTTGCCACAGACTGCTCCAATTGGGTTATCTTTGCTAGCACAACTGCCATTTCAGGGTTCTGCGGGGTTTCGGTTTCATGAGTCGGTTGCTCTGGATCAAGATTCGGATTGGGGTTCGGATTGGGTTTGGAAGTCTTCGGGCAACTCCAGTTATCATGAGCATGAGTTGGGCGATTTGGTTATCAGTGCGCTCGCCGAGTCGCCGTATTGCTTCTCTGATCTGTCCCATCTCCCCCACCGGATTCTCTCCATTTGGGTTCTCTGGGTTTGGGTTTTCTGGGTTAGGATTCGGGTTTCCAGCTGGTTGTTCCATTCCTTCCCACAAGTCCAGTACGCCGATAGGATCCGCTTGAGATTTGAGCCGTTCCAACCTTCATCCAAGGGGTCTGGTCCAAGAGGGTATGATATTCTTCTTCTTTGGCCCAATCGTTCAGAACTGATAGCAAAGCAAAAACTGTGCTCAGACGTGGTTCCTGTTTACGTTTTATGAAATATGTGCATAATTTTTACAAAATGCGCATACTACCGCCATTGTCATCGACTCACTGTCCTAAAAACCATTATTGAGTTAACGAACGGGAGGTTGCCTCGACCCTCATATTTCTTTTAAAGGTGTATCCTTGTTTAGAACTAATGCTTCCAAAAGATGCCAAAGTGAACTAAATATTCGGCCAATGTCTTATTGAAAGTTTAACCTTAACTTGGAGTGACTCGTGGTGGACGATGTGATATCGTAACCAAAGTGGCGTGAGCGATGCGATGTTGTTAGCCGAGGCGGTGCTTGGTATCACAACGTTTATTCCCTTGTCATTCAAAGTTTTGGTTAAGTCTTTGTTTAAACATCAGCCAAGGATCTAGTAGAATTCTGGTTTCTTCGGGTTTCATAGTTCAAAGACTCATATGATTAAAACAACACGTACTGAGGTACGTGACTCTTCATTGGGTCTCGGCAATCCCCTACTGACCGCGCGAGCGAGTCTCGAGAATCGTGACTAGAAAGCATGACGGTGCAAAAATGCAAGATGAGATGCAGCACATAGACAGGATATAACACGTAATCCTACCTTGTTGGTCCCTGTCCTAATTTGGACGGTTCTGTGGCTTACTAATCATGCACGGAGGCTGGGTTTTGGCTTGAGGGGGTTCCCCGGACTAGAGTCAAGATATACCTCCCACTATTGAGCGTACACCCAATAACAGTACAAGCGGTAAGGACGACTCATCACGGTCGAGGGTTGCTGAGCATTCCGAGATTCCCTATCACCGGCAAGCCGGGTAGGATTGTCAAAACGCAGCAGTGAGGTTGAACAGCATACACATATGAAAAGATAGACAATGAAACAAAAATGCTTTGAAAAATCCCAAAAATATCTTTCAAGCTTGGCTCACGGGTTTAATTGACGCCTAAGGAAAGCGGGCCGTTTCGTCAAAAAGCTAACTTTCTCTCAAGTATCAATTAAACATTCTTCCCCAGCAGAGTCGCCACTGTGGGCTACCACAGCCCTGGGTGGAACGGGGCGGCCCGAAAAAAAACACCGTTTTTAAATCGAATTGAAAAATTTGAAGAGTCGCCACCCGGATTTATGGTTTGCCACCCGAGAAACCGTTTTGATTTGAAAACCAGAGATTCGTTAAGGATTTGAAAACCAGGTTACGAGGGGGGAAGGGTTTTACAGCACCCACCTCGCCCGACGCGGTGTCGGTCTCTACTAAATATTTGTGGGATTTTTCGAAAATACTTTATTTCATTAAACAAGTAGCAAATATTCATAAGTATGTCAAGTACGGCGTGTATGCTGGTGCCAGGGTCGTGAAATGGTGAAATAACAATGAATAGATGCATAATGACAAAAAACTGGGGACTGCTACTGGATTTACTCCCGAGCGCTCGAGAGTGTTCCCAAGCGCTCGAGAGTGCCGTTGTCCAACCCTGCAGATTTCGTTAGGTACAAATAGGACATAAAACTAAAGCTGCAAAATGAAATTGTTTTGAACAAATCACGGGCTCAGCAGAGGGCTTGGCAGATTGTAACCAAACCCCAATCCTCCAAGCATTGCCTCCTTGCCTTTATGATGGCAGATCTGCGTTTTTAAGAACAAAAGGGTACATCCCTGCACATAAAATATCAGAAGAATGGCTAGACAGGGGAAGTAGCAAAATGTAATGGCATGCTAACACTCCCGAGCGCTCTGGAATGGTTCCGAGCGCTCGGTAGAGAGCCACACAACAGACCGTCCATTAATAGGAAATAAGTCCATTTTGGCCCGTTGACATTTCAGAACAATCATTTTGAAAATAAAAACCTCTTTTTAGCATTTGAAAATTTCATTTCTGCTCGACCCTCGGCGAGGAATGTTTCTGTTTTGAGGGAGCAGATTGTCTACGTCAACATGCCACTATATGACCATTTCCTTGAATAACAAGCTTCACCCCCACCCACTATCTACCAAAAGTATAGGGAGGGCTACTTGAGACAGTCCCGAGTGCTCTGAAACACTCTCGAGCGCTCAGGAGTGCGCCCAACAGTTTTGGGAAAAATGTTTTTATGTCCCTTTTGCTCTTGTTTTTACACTAAGGTCTTCCAACCACATACCCAGTATTAAAGACTGGGATACGCTGAAGGACCTCCCTCAGAAAGGAATAACAACCCGTTGTTTGGAACCAAAGCGGAGGAGTTTCTACCTTTGATTGGAGCTTGCTTCTTGAATGGCTTTGAAAGGTGGGGGAAGAAAGAAAAATGCAAGGAATCAGAGACCAAGGGTGTCCTGAACTTTCTGCATTTTTTATATTTTGATTTCTGCAATTTTTGTTTTGAAAATCTTTGTGGTTTCAAAGACAAGTTTTTCAAGAGGAATACATGGGAATGGTTTTGAACAATGAGAGTGTTTTTTGAGCCAAGGATTTCATGTCCCTTCTCAGCTGAAAAAGAGGATATTTATAGGCAAACATAGCCTATGGTTTAATTTAGAAAAATCAAATCCAATGAAAATCTTATGGGAGGGAAAAATCTTCATCATTTGGATTCCCTGCCATCTCAGGCAGAGGGCTCTGCAGGAAAACCTGGCTCAAAC
>JAOTQK010000002.1:6491259-6507010 GCA_025642025.1 Rhododendron ferrugineum
TCACACCAAAACTTCACAAAACACACCTAAACATGTAGATACCATAGAGCTACTCTAGAAACATCAAATTCATGGGTCAAAGCAAGTTCTAGTCATGAAATTCAAGGGATTCAAATAGGGTTCTTGAAAGTCTTCAATTCAAGTCTAGCTAGATCAATCCTAGATTTTCCCCCTTTTCTCCTTTCTTTTCTTCTCTCTCTCTCTCTCTCTCTCTCTCTCTCTCTCTCTCTCTCTCTCTCTCTCTCTCTAAACGGTGGTGATAAGAACGAAAATAAAAGAACGCTGAAACTCTTTGTTTTGTTAGACTAATAGGGAAGATGATTGAGTGTGTGTGTGTGTCCTATAACCAACTTATGTTCCAAACATATTTATAAGCCCAATAACTCACATAATTAACTCAAAACTCAACACATAATCCCAATAACTCACATAATTAACTCAAAACTCAACACATAATTAAATCCTGAACATAATTAAAAGTCGGGGTATTACAGAAGGATCTGTGGAAGATACCCAACGAGAATGGAATGTCCGAATAGCAAAGGAAAAGAGTCCTAAAAGGATTAAGGTAACAAACAGAGAAGGAAACGAGAATCCTAGATATTCTGGGATTCCTATACGAGATAGGAAACCTAGGGCAACACGGATACTTGGGCAGCAAGCATCCGTAAACTTATAAATACAAGGTAAACCTAGAGGTAAAAGGTACGCAAGACATTGCATTACAATTACTTTCCTATTGATAATTAGGGTTTCCCACTAGTACGTGATACTAACTTTGGCATCGGAGGGCCTTTGCCACGAGAGGCAAAGGCGCGCTCACCCCTTTTTCTGTTTTCCAGGTTTAAGTTCCAACAACGTATTAGGGTTCCGGCGAAGGGACACAAGTAGTCGTTGCATTATCGTGTTGTTCAAAGCCTCTTTGGTTTTTTAGCACTTACAATTCCAACTTTTGGCCAAACCTTTGTTTAAACATCAGCCAAGGATCTAGTAGAATTCTGGTTTCTCCAAGTTCCATGGTTTCAAGGACTTATGATTAGAACAACACGTACGGTGGTACGTGACTCTTCATCGGGTCTTGGCAACCTCTCATGGACCGCGTGAGCGAGTCTCGAGAATCGTGGCTACAAACGGACATCATGACAGTGCAAAATGCAAGATGAGATGCAACACATAGACAGGATATAACATGTAATCCTACCCTGCAGGCCCCTGTCCTAATTTGGAAGGTTCTATGGCTCATTAAACATGTAGAGAGGCCGGGTTTTGGCTTTGAGGGGGTTCCCCGGACTAGAGTCAAGATATACCTCCCACTATTGAGCGTACACCCAATAATGGTACGAGCGGTACGGATGAGTACGAGCGGTACGGATGACTCATCACGGTCAAGGGTTGCTGAGCATTCCGGGATTCCCTATCATCGGCAAGCCGGGTAGGATTGTCGAAACGCGGCAGCGAGGTTGAACAGCATACACATATAAAAAGATAGACAATGAAACAAAATGTTTTGAAAAATCTCACAAATATCTTTCAAGCTTGGCTCACGGGTTTAATTGATGCCTAAGGAAAGCGGGCCGTTTTGTCAACAAACCAACTTTTCCTCAAGTATTAATTAAACATTCATCCCCAGCGGAGTCGCCACTGTGGGCTACCACAGCCCCGGGTGGATTGGGGTGGCCCGAAAAACACCGTTTTGAATTGAGTCAAAAAAAATTGATGAGTCGCCACCCGGATTTATGGTTCACCACCCGAGAAATCGTTTTGATTAAAAATTGATTTTTGAATTGAAAACCAGAGATTCCCTTAGGATTCGGAAGCCATGTTACGAGGGGGGAAGGGTTTTACGGCACCCCCCTCGCCCGATGCGAGATCGGTCTCTACTAAACATTTGTGGGATTTTTCGAAAATCTTTTATTTCATTAAAGCAAGTAGCAAATATCTGCAGGCATATCAAGTATGAAGTGTATGCTGGTGCCAGTGTACATGCAATGGTGGATTAACGATGAACAAATGCATAATAGCAGGAAAACTGGTTACTGCCACTGACTTCACTCCCGAGCGCTTGGGAGTGTTGCTGTCCATCCCTGCAAATTTTGTTAGGCACAGGCAGGATATAATGCCAAAACTGAAATTGTTTTAAAAACATCATGGGCTCAGTAGAGGGCTTAGCAGATTGAAAGTGGGCTTCAATCTTCTAGGTCATGCTTCTTTGCCTTTATGACGGCAGATATGCTCTCTTTACACAAAATGGGCATGTCCCTGCATGTTAAAGATCAAAAGAATGGCAAGACAGGGGAAGCAATGAAATGTAATTACATGCAGTCACTCCCGAGCGCTCAATAGTGGTCTCGAGCGCTCGGAAGTGAGCTCAACAGCAGATTGCATTTTAATGGGAAATGAGCCTATTTTTGTATGCTGACATCTTGGATCTATCCTTATGAAAATAAAACCTCTTTTTAACATTTGAAGATCTCATTTTTACTCGAGACTTAGTGAGAGATGTTTTTGTTTTGAAGAAATAGATTTCCTGCGTCAACATGCCACAATTAGACTATTTCATCTGAGGATACATTTCAATCACCCCTACTATCCACCAAAAATACACTCGAGAGTGTTTCCAATAGATTTCAAAAGTAAGTTTTGTGATCCCTTTGCTCTTGTTTTTACACCAAGGCCTTCAACCACACAACCAGTATTGAAGACTTGGATGGGCTAAAAAGCCTCCCTCAGAAGGGAATAACAACCCCTTGCATAGAACCCAAAGTAGAGAGGTTTTCTACCTTTAGAGAGAACTTTGCTTATTGAGTGAGTTTGAAAGGTGATGAAATGAAATGCAAGAAATCAGAAAGCCAAAGTGTTCTGAACTCCTTGCATTTTTTGAAGTATTGGTCTTTTTTGTTTGGGTTTTTGTTTTTTGGAAACCTTTTGATTGAAGTTGATTTTACAAGTAGAGAGTGGTTTTTGAATAATCAAAGGGGTTTCTGAGGTCAGGATTTCGTCCCCTCTCTCTGCTAGAATCGGGGTTTTTATAGAAAAACTTAACCTATGGTTTTGATTTGGAAGAAATGAAATAAAATTATTTCAAATTGGGAGGGAAAATCCTCCAGATTTGATTCCAGCCACCTGAGGTGGAGTACTCTGCAGGGAAATCCCTGGCTCAAACGGCCGTAATGATGTGTTGCATGGAAAGTGGAAAACTTTTTCACCCATTGGGCAGCACAGAGGTCTCGAGCGATCGGGAGTGGTCTCGAGCGCTCGAGAGTGGTCCAGGCCCAAGGTTTTAGAAAATACTTTTGAGCGCTTGGGAACACTCCTGAGCGCTTGAAACTGATTTGTACATTTTATTTCACCTTTTAAAATCCCCCAAGAAGCATGGTTCTAGTTGGTTTGAGGCTTGTTTCGTCTAAATTCATCATCGGAGAGCCTCCGGGCCACAAATTAAGGAAATTCGAAGAGTCCAAATTGGGGTGTTTACACCGACTCAGAAATTAGTTCGCAGATGCCCTGGCAACGTTGGCGTCCATGGTTGAAATCCCTGTCGGTGTAAAGTTAAGGCAAATTGTGATTGAGCAAAGGGATACACCAGTATACCAGCACGTCATGGTCATCGACGAGCCCGATGACGGCCACCCCTGGTATTATGACATTTGGAGATTCATGGAAATGGGGGGAATATCCTACTGAGGCTAGTAAGAAAGACAGAATCGCCCTCCAAAGATTGGCGGCTCAGTACATCATCTGTGGAGGAAACCTATACCGAAGGTCACACTATGGCATGCACAAACTATGCGTCCATGGTGCCGAAGTGAGGAACGTAATGGAGAAATCCACGAAGGTGTATGTGGTCCTCACATGAACGGCATGATGCTCGCTAAGAAGATTCTGAGGCAGGGATACTTTTGGTCCACCATGGAGACAGAATGTGTGGAGTATGTACGACGGTGTCGCAAATGCCAAATTCATGCCAACCTCACGCATGTCCCACCACATGAACTGCAACAAATGACCTCGCCATGGCCTTTCTCAACATTGGGTATCGACGTCAAAGGGAGAATCGTGCCAGCAGCCTCTAACGGTCACAAATTCATTTTGGTAGTTGTTGATTACTTTGCAAAGTGGGTAGAGGTTGCTTCATATGCTACCCTGACCGCGGTCCAAGTTGCGCACTTCATCAAGCAAAATGTCATTTACCAATACGGAGTCCCACAAGCGTTCGTGTCCGACAACGGGGTTCATTTCAAAGGGCTAGCTCGGGAAGTTTTGGATGAGTTCCAAATCCAAGTACACAAGTCAACCACTTACCGACCACAGACTAATGGAGCAGTGAAAGCCGCTAACAAAACAATCAAAGCCATTCTGGAGAAGACCATTCAATCCGCAAGGGACTAGCACGAGCAGTTACCGTTAGCTTTGTGGGGATACCGCACCTCCATACGTACACCGACAGGGGCAACTCCTTACAATTTGGTTTATGGTATGGAAGTTGTACTCCCCATCGAATTAGAGGTTCCGTCTCTTCGGACTATGATCGAGTGCAATGTCCAAGAAATAGAATGGCTAAGCATTCAGTTCGAGGAACTCATACTATTTGACGAACGCCGGTTAAGGGCTCTTTATCACATTCAAGGATACTAGAGAAGAATTGCACATGCGTTCAACAAGAAAGTGAAACGCAGGGACCTAGCCGAAGGTGACATGGTTTTGAAAGAAATCCGGGCGCCAGTCTACGATCCACGAGGAAAGTTCCGACCAAAGTGGTCTGGGCCCTACATCATTAAGACTATTCTGACCGGAGGGGCTACGCAGCTCATCGATTTGGATGGAAATGAGTTCTCAACTCTGGTCAACCTGGATCAACTCAAGCGTTACTACCCCTGAGAGAAGCTCGCTGGGCTAGAAACTGCAAGGGCAGGCAGTCCCAGGCAAAAATTAGAGCAAAGGCCTGCTAGGATGAAAACCTGAAAAGGCGTTCTAGGCAAAAGTTAAGGCATGTAATAAATAAGCTCGCTAGGCCGAAGATCTGAAAGGGCGGTACTAGGCAAAAGTTAGAGCGCAAAAGGAGAGTGTCAAAACTAGAGCGAACCCACCCTAAACTACGTCATGACCTGATTCCTTCACTAGAAGGATACGTAGGCAGCCTCACTCTGAGGCCCGGTCACGATCAATCAAAACAAAATCCAGGTTGTGAGAATCCAAGGCACGGAATCAAAGAGGGGGAAACCCTCCATAACTCATTTTTATTAATACAACTGCTTCTAATACATAAGGCTGAGCATGATTTTCGAAAATAAAAGTGCGACATAACAAAAGCGGGTTCGCAATTTATTCAATAGTCAGGGAAGTAGGGTCGATTCAGTTTCCTTGAGCCCCAGCTCTTGCAGCAATGTCCCTCCTAAGCCACTTCCAGAAACTTCCGCGTACCGCCACAGAGGGGTAGGGATGTGCGTCAGTCACTTTGCGAGTCCTCCAGAACCGCTGGTAGTTACAAAGAACGGAGTGGCGGAAGAAAGGCAGAACCGCATCCACAAGAATCTCTGCAGGAACCTCTTGTCTCAAGCCAAGCTGACGCTGAATCCGATAGGGGATATAGAAGGTAAAAACCTCCAAACCAGCAAGGACAACCCACTGAGGGCCCATGAAGTGCACTGTTATAGGTGGAAGGTCTAGCCATGGGCACCTCCAAGAAATGGTCTCAGCTCGCAAATGCCTGAAGAAATGGACCCACTCGGAAACTCGTCTGTCTGCAAACTCGAAGCATCGTTGAGACAACAGCCTAGCCTCATACCTCCAATTCCCATGAGGGATGGTCAACGCATTCACCTTATCGCAAAGCCAGATCTGCAAGGAGAGAGAAAACAAGTAAGAAACTGTAGAAAGCCAAGCGAAGTGTTGAGGTAAAATGAGAACGTGAGGAAAACCCGAAAAAGGAGAGCTAAGTGAGAGGCCAACCTGTAGGAGGAGATGACTGCCCCCGAAAGTGCCGGTCTCTCCAGAATGAACCTTGTCCAAACCTATCAACGTTTCAGCCAAAACCATAGGAATCACATCCTTCTGAGCCTCTATTTGAACGGCGATACTGACCAATGCCGAACTAGCATGACCAGTAGACGAGACCAAAAAGTAGGCTCCAAGTAGGCACATGCAGAGGGCAGTCATGCGCCGAGTCTGATAGGTCATGTTCGCGAGATCGCCAAGGGGGGAGAACATCACAATGAGGCGTATCACGTTGAGACGACCATCGTTAACCAAGTAACAAGCAGTGTCGCCGCCGTTCAATCCAAGAACCGCTGCTAAGACTTTGTAGATACTATCGCGCAAAGGAGGAAAGATGACCTCTCCCGAGCCGAAGCCGCCGAGATAGGCACGAAACTCCTCTACGGTGGGACAAAGCTCTTGCTCACCAAAACGGAACACATGCACCTCCGGATCCCAAAAGCTCGCGGCTGCCCTCAAAAGCTCGGGACGAAGGCGGATGTTGCGAAGGTATCTCATGGAGTAGAGACCATGGGCCCGAAAGTTGAGCCAATCGACACCTTCCATGGAAACCAACCATGGGCGGAGTGAACCGGTGAGAGAAAGAGCCATTAGGAGAAAGGAAGAGCTTGAGAAAAATGAGTGTTAAGTAGGGTGAGGAGAGTGTGAGGTTCAAGATTTGAATTTATAGGAGGAATGGAGGAGACAACTTCAACTTTCAAAGAGCCTTGGGCTCCAAAAGTGCAAATTTTCCATGAGTCTTGCATAGGAAAAAGCATGGTCATACACCAAAAGATCAAAGTAGACATGCATTGGCTCAGAAATGCCGTCACAGGGGTCAAACTTCAGCCATCGTGCAATTTGTCTTGGGAAGCAACAAAACTGGAAACTGTCAGGAAAATAACCACGCGCGATGTACTGAAGCATCGCGCGGCATAATGAATCTGGGAAATCACCACGGCATAACACTTGATACACCGCGGGGTTATACAATGCCACGCGCGGCATAATAAGGCTGCATTTTTGCAGTTTTTGACAGCAATGGTTTGAGGTTGATTTGGGGCATATTGAGGCATCACCAACCCTCAGCACACACTCCAATGGGTACTTGGGACTTCGGGGATGTTTCGCTTCAAGACCACTCTCAAAATTCGAGGTCGTGGTACAAAAAGTTGATAAAATCCAGTTCTTAAACCGTATCGAAGTATCAAAATCCGTTTCGAGTCGTTTCACGTTGATTTTTCGAGTCCCACAGGTCATAATGGTCAAAAGTGACTTAGTCCAAGTCCCGGTTCGTGTTCAAAGCCAAAATTTGAGAATGTCACCTCTTAAAGTCAACATTTTCTTGCTTTTCAAGTGATTTTCAAATGCGAGGCCAAGTTTTCAAGTCACGTATCAAGTTGTGTAGGTCACCATTATTATGCGTGATCATATATGAGTCGGTAACAAGGGCATTTGTGTAAATTCTCGTATTTAGTGTCAATCTTTCAAAGCTATTCAATTACTTTCTTTGATTTCTATTCCTTTGTCAATATCCCTGATTGTCAACATGTTGCTCACTATTAAACTTGATTTCGGTTCAGTTTCTGCAATCAATGGCTAGTTGTACATTCCGGTTAATGTTTAGCTATTCAATCTTCTTTATACAACAGCAATAAAAGGAATTGAATGACATAAACAAGGGAAAGAACAAGTTTTCTATATAATCACTGAAATATCCATGAGTCGAAGTACAAAAAAAAAAAGGCATGCAAGCCCGATGCTCAAAACCCTATCTAATAAGGGTAAACAGGCACCCTTTAAAAAGGAAGCACGCAGGCTCCACCAAAACAGCAAAAAGCAAAAGAGGGAGCTCAGTCCTGATCCTCATCTCTATCCTCGCTCTCCTCCTAGTCCTCCTCAGAGACCTCCTCCATCGTCGGGGAGCTAACCACCTCCTGAGTACCGGTCACCCTACGCACGGTACTCCCTAAAGTGTCCTCCAGGTCGACGTCCGTAGGCTCCTCGGTCTCCTTTGAGACGTCGATAGGCTCGTCCTCGGTCCCCGTCGAGTGTTGTGCCCTCTTCGATGGAGGCTCATCTCGAGAGCCAGCAGAAGAAGCCTGTGGCATTGGCATGCGCACAGACTTCCTCCGTAGCCCTTGTGAAGCCCCTCCTCTAGCCTGCAATAGCATAACACTCATGAATCATTTACATTGTAATTGTGATGAAAGCATTAAGCGATAGGGTAAGAAGCACAAGTTCTAGGATTTACCATCGTCCCACCGGCACGAGGAAGCACCTCTGGAGGATCGCCCATGGCGTACTGCCGCACCAGCTGCTCCAGGCCCACCATGGCCATAGCCATCTCCCTGGCGTACTCTGGAGTCACCTGCACGGCAGAAAGATCGATTAGAACGTGCAGAGATAATGGCAAACGTCTGAAAGAAATAAAAGCATGTTATACCTGAGCGAGGAACTCCGGAGGCTGGACAGAAGGATGTGGCACCGCCACCAGACCAGGGGCTCCCTGAGCAGTCGTCACGTCCACTGTCCAGGAGACTGGAGGCAAGCTAGCCCCGCTCGGGCCCGCGATGTCGCCTCGGCCTCCACCTCCACCTCCTCTACCTTCTCTCCTACCTCATCTTCCTCTTCTACCACCTCTACCACCTCTGCCACCTCTGCCGCCCAACGTCTGCTGCGTCGCCTCCTAGGCAGCACGTATCCCAAAGCTCTGCATCAAGTGCTGAGCCTGGTACTCCGCGTAGTCAGCACCTGCCTGGAAGAGCGGCTCAAGCTCCAGGTCTAGCCTCGTGAACCACTCAACCTCCCCCCGGGTATACTGACCCGTCCTCTGTACCAAAGGAGGGAGTGGCCCAGAAACTCGAAAAGCGTCCAGCCTCAGCGACTGACGTGACACCCGGTCACCCAGGTACCACTGTCAGCCATAAGGGGACTCAAGAAGTACTCTCCCCCTGGCCACCTCCCTGCTCCGAGCCACATATGGGATGTCGAAGCCATCCCATATGCGCCAGTGGACCTGCAAATGAGAAGTGAACACTGTCAGCATATTATTCAGAGTTAAAATGAGCATGTAAGTAATGAATTAAGTAGAATGAGATGCAGTCATACCCTATCAGGACGCAGCTCGTCTAGGTAGAGGCGGAAGTCATTCAGATTGCCCTTCCCTTTCTTCACTCCCCGATACTCCTTCGACCAACGTAAGGCTCGAGGGAGTATCACGTCGCTAGGGCACGAGGTCTCGGGAGGGTACATCCCTATGACCTCGTACGTCTAAAGCTGCAAGTCAAGGCATTACAAGTTAGCACAAGATACGTATATTGAACAATGAATGGAAAGCTGATTATTCAAAAATAATGAAGTCGAAATGTACCTCCCAGACCCTCCAGTACCCGCTGAGGCTCACTCCTGCCCCACGGGAGAGAGACCCCATGAAGGCGTAGCATGTCCCCAGTGCTGCACCTCCCCAGTCAAAACGGGTGATCTCCCCGACGTCCCTTAAGGCCGGTAGGAGCGAAAGGTGTACTTGGTTGCGCCTGTTGGGAAACAGGGATGCACCGAGCAAGTACAACAAGAAGCACCTCGCCATCTGCTCCTCCTGTGCCCTGTCTGTCGGGAGCCCCTCTGTCCAAAACCCCAAGAGCTGTGCGTACTGAGCGTCGTCCGTCTTCGCCCTCAGCACGTACCCCAGCATCAACCGCTGGAACTTCGCACTCCTCCCCATCGTCGTGTTAAAGGAGATAGGGTCACCTCCGACCCTCAGACCGGTGATCGCTGCAAAGTCTAAAGGCGTCACCGTCATCTCACCAAAAGAGAAGTGGAACGAGTTCGTCGTGTCCCACCACCTCTCGGCAAGTGCCCTCACCACCTGGCGATCGTTACTCGCCCGTGTCAACACCCCAACAAACTCCCCGAAGCCTGCCTGACTCACTATCTCCCTCACGGCCTCGGGGAGCCTCTCCCAAAACTTCGGCACATCTGCCGCACCCCCGTAACATGAGATGGGGATCGCCTGTTGCAACAAATTGACAGTATTTGGTAAGCAAGTATAGCATTCAAGGCAAGTACAATATTCAAGGTAAGGAAATGAAAGTACGATTCATTGGAATTTGAAATGCAAGTATTTAAAGTTTACCTCGTCTCGACGTAAGGAAAGGTGCTGCTGTGGGTCCCTTAGGACCAACTCCGGCCTTTAAGCATCCAAGAGAGATGGCACTACAACGTGCTGGAAGGGCACGTAAGTCGCCTCGTCAAAAGCCCCTCTCCCCCTCAGGGCCTCCGTCGCCTCCTCTACAACACTCTTGCGAGGGACTGCCTCACCTCCAGCCTCCTCCTCAACCCGTGGCTCCCTGCTAACCCCGGCCTCGAGCTCGACCTGAAGCTCCCTCTCCCGAGCCTCAAGTAAGGCCGCCGCCAGCCCAGGTACTCCTCGTAGTGTCTCGACCAGGTCCTCAAGGGACGCCGCCTCTTGGTAGTCGCCCATCCATATATGGTGCGATGACCCTGCACCTGCACCGTTGCCAATAAACATGGCAGGCGTCTCCCGCTCCTCTACCGGCTCCTCCTCAACAACAGGGGCCTTCCCCAAGTCGGCTCGAGGCTCTCTCATGGGAGAAGCCTCCGTCTCCTCCCCCACTCTACCCGAGCCACTACCACTGTGAGCCTCTGTGGCCCTCTCCTCTAAACCCTCCGCGACTCCCGATTGGCCCGCGGCCTCGTCCTCGCCCCTCGGTGCCATTGCTCCGGAACTCTCCGTGCCTTGGCCATAGCCGGCCACCTCTCCACTGCCAGCCACCACGGCAACCGAGGCCGTGGCCTCCTCGGCCAATGCCACCCGAGCCGAGACCCCCGCAGTCTTCGAAACACCCCCGGTTGCCGTGCCACAATTCAGAAGGACCGGGGGTAGCGTAACCTCGACCCGTGGTGGTTGATCACCACCGGGTATATCGCTCTGATCCATGATCAAATATGAGAGAGAGGGGGAGATGAGACGAGAGAGAGAGAGAGAATGCAAAGAGGGTGAGAGAGAGAACAGAGAGAGTGAGAGAGAGAGAGCAGAGAACGAGAGAGAGACAGAGTAATCGAGAGAAGGGGGAGAGAGAGAGCAGAGAGAACGAGAGGGAGGGAAATTTCAAACGGTGGGGCGTAATGTGTACGCCTCACCCATATATACTCCTCCTGTGAACCAGTCCGTCTGGAGTTGGATCTGAACCAGATTCAAGACAGATACGCCGCACGACATTATAGACAAAACGCGCAGCATAATGAATTAAGCATGCAGAATACTTCAAGTTGACGTGCTGTGCATCTTTCCATAAGCTACGCACGACATTCTGGGTTATTTCGACAGTTCGGATTCTGAGAGCAGTTCTTAGCGTTTGAGTTTGTGATTGTTTGGGATTGCACGTGATTATTCGAAAGCAGAAAAGCAGATAGACGAGAGAAAAGGAGAAGGTTTTTTTTTCATTCCATTAAAACCCGGGGTGACCCCGGGATTTTCCATTACATTAGTTCAAAGAAAGAAAAGAAAAAAATGAAAAAAAGAAGAAGAAGAAAACAAGAGAAAAACAATCCTACTGCCCCTCCTTTTTTTTTCTCCTTCCTCACCCTCAATCGCTCCCTCCGTCGGACGCGTCGTTCGGTCCGTCCAAGCGGTCGTCGGAGCCATTCGGATTCCTTTCGGAATCCTCTGTGGTATCGTCAGACAGGTGTTCCGGAGCGTACTTGTCGTCTTGCTGGTCAAACGCGAAGTCCTGTGTTGGAGACTGCGCGGCGAAGGGTGCGAATGGTAGAAATCAGCCTCGCGATTTGAGCGCTGAGTTGCTCGATCTCCTCACGGTAGGAGGCCATTTTGGCCTCCAAGGATGCCACCCGCGCTGCCAAATCGCTGCCCGCCATGCTTGGGTTTTGAGAATGAACCGGATTTGAGAAGTGTGGAGGGATGCGAAGAGACTTGAGAGAAATTTTGTTAATAATGCATGGAATGAGGCACCAATGCCCTTATAAAGAGACGTTAGCCGTCGAAAGGGCACGCCCGTATTAATGGGCACCCTCGAACTAGCCAACTGTTCTCGAAAATTGAAGAGTTACATAGGAAATCAAAATGCCGCGCGCCACTCCTATCAGCCGCACGGCACTATGGCTCTAGAGAATTAAATTAATTTTCTCGAAAGTTGATCAAATCCAGCCACCAAAATCTTCTTGGAAATCAAATATTCCTACCATTTTACAGCAAAAATCCTTTAGAAAGTTGCGCCTTAATTGTGGGATCATTTGATTCTCGTCCTTGGGACTCGTGGAACTTTCATCCCCCGAGGACCCGCCGTATTCGCATTTTTCACGGTATTTGTCCTCCGTGACTTGACATAATTTTCTTATTCCCAAAAATTCCCTGTAAATTTTACCTCATCTCGAATTTTCGCCTCCCGGAGGCTTGTTTCAAATTATCGCCTCCCGAGGGCTCGTCTCGTCTCGAATTATCGCTTCCCGAGGGCTCGTCTCGTCTCGAATTTTTGCCTTCCCCAAGTCGGCTCGAGGCTCTCTCACGGGGGAAGCCTCCGTCTCCTCCTCCACTCTACCCGAGCCACTACCACTGTGAGCCTCTGCGGCCCTCTCCTCTAAACCGTCCGCGACTCCCGATTGGCCCGCGGCCTCGTCCTCGCCCCTCGGTGCCATTGCACCCGAACTCTCCGTGCCTTGGCCATAGCCGGCCACCTCTCCACTGCCAACCACCACGGCAACCGTGGCCGTTGCCTCCTCGGCCAATGCCACCCGAGCTGAGACCCCCGCAGTCTCCGAAACACCCCCGATCGTCGTGCCACTCTTCGAAAGGACCGGGGGCGGTGTAACCTCGACCCGTGGTGGTTGATCACCACCGGGTATATCGCTCCGATCCATGATCAAATATGGGAGGAGAGGGGAGATGAGCCGAGAGAGAGAGAGAATGCAAATAGGGTGAGAGAGAGAGCAGAGAACGAGAGAGAGACAGAGTAATCGAGAGAAGGGGGAGAGAGAGAGCAGAGAGAACGAGAGATAGGGAAATTTCGAACGGTGGGGCGTAATGTGTACGCCTCACCCATATATACTCCTCCCGTGAACCGGTCCGTCTGGAGTTGGATCTGGACCAGATTCAAGACAGATACGCCGCACGGCATTATAGACAAAACGCGCGGCATAATGAATTAAGCATGCAGAATACTTCAAGTTGATGTGCCGTGCATCTTTCCATAAGCTACGCACGGCATTCTGGGTTATTTCGACAGTTCGGATTCTGAGAGCAGTTCTTAGCGTTTGAGTTTGTGATTGTTTGGGATTGCGCGTGATTATTCGAAAGCAAAAAAGAAGATAGACGAGAGTAAAGGAGAAGGTTTTTTTTTCATTCCATTAAAACCCGAGGTGACCCCAGGATTTTCCATTACATTAGTTCAAAAAAAAAATAGAAAAAAAAGAAAAAATAATAATAAAAAGAAAAGAAGAGAAAAACAATCCTACTGCCCCTCCTTTTTTTTCTCCTTCCTCACCCTCAATTGCTCCCTCCGCCGGACGCATCGTTCGCTCCGTCTGAGCGGTCGTCGGAGCCATTCGGATTCCCTTCGGAATCCTCTGTGGTATCGTCAGACAGGTGTTCCGGAGCGTACTTGTCGTCTTGTTGGTCAAACGCGAAGTCCTGGAGGTTGGAGACTGCGCGGCGAAGGGTGCGAATGGTAGAAATCAGCCTCGCGATTTGAGCGCTGAGTTGCTCGATCTCCTCGCGGTAGGAGGCCATTTCGGCCTCCAAGGATGCCACTCGCGCTACCAAATCGCTGCCCGCCATGCTTAGGTTTTGATAATGAACCGGATTTGAGAAGTGTGGAGGGATGCGAAGCGACTTGAGAGAAATTTGTTAGTAATGCATGGAATGAGGCTCCAATGCCCTTATAAAGAGATGTTAGCCGTCGAAAGGGCACGCCTGTATTAATGGGCAACCTTAAACTAACCAACTGTTCTCGAAAATCGAAGAGTTACATAGGAAATTGAAATGCCGCGCGCCACTCCTATCAGCCGCACGACACTATGGCTCCAGAGAATTAAATCAATTTTCTCTGAAGTTGATCAAATCCAGCCACCAAAATCTTATTGGAAATCAAATTTTCCAACCATTTTACAGCAAAAATCCTTTAGAAAGTTGCGCCTTAATTGTGGGATCATTTGATTCTCGTCCTTGGGACTCGTGTAACTTTCGTTCCCCGAGGACCCGCCGTATTCGCATTTTTCACGGTATTTGTCCTCCGGGACTCGACATAATTATCTTACTCCCAAAAATTCGCTGTAAATTTTACCTCGTCTCAAATTTTTGCCTCCCGGAGGCTTGTTCCACATTATCGCCTCCCAAGGGCTCGTCTCATCTTGAATTTTCGCCTCCCGAGGGCTCGTCTCATCTCGAATTTTCGCCTCCCGGAGGCTTATTTCAAATCATCGCATCCCGAGGGCTCGTCTCATCCCGAATTATCGCTTCCCGAGGGCTCGTCTCGTCTCGAATTTTTGCCTCCCCAAGTCGGCTCTAGGCTCTCTCACGGGAGAAGCCTCCGTCTCCTCCTCCACTCTACCCGAGCCACTACCACTGTGAGCCTTCGTGGCCCTCTCCTCTAAACTCACCGCGACTCCGGATTGGCTCGCGGCCTCGTCCTCGCCCCTCGGTGCCATTGCACTCGAACTCTCCGTGCCTTGGCCATAGGCGACCACCTCTCCACTGCCAGCCACCACGGCAACCGAGGCCGTGGCCTCCTCTGCCAATGCCACCTGAGCCGAGACCCCCGCAGTCTCCGAAACACCCCCGATTGCCGTGCCACTCTTCGGAAGGACCGGGGGCGGTGTAACCTCGACCCGTGGTGGTTGATCACCACCGGGTATATCGCTCCGATCCATGATCAAATATAAGAGAGAGAGGGGGAGATGAGCCGAGAGAGAGAGAGAATGCAAAGAGGGTGAGAGAGAGAACTGAGAAAGTGAGAAAGAGAGAGCAGAGAACGAGAGAGAGACAAAGTAATCGAGAGAAGGGGGGGAGAGAGAGCAGAGAGAACGAGAGAGAGGGAAATTTCGAACGGTGGGGCGTAATGTGTACGCCTCACCCATATATACTCCTCCCGTGAACCGGTCAGTCTGGAGTTAGACCTGGACCAGATTCAAGACAGATACGCCGCACGGCATTATAGACAAAACGCGCGGCATAATGAATTAAGCATGCAGAATACTTCAAGTTGATGTGCCGTGCATCTTTCCATAAGCTACGCACGGCATTCTGGGTTATTTCGACAGTTCGGATTCTGAGAGCAGTTCTTAGCGTTTGAGTTTGTGATTGTTTGGGATTGCGCGTGATTATTCGAAAGCAGAAAAGCAGATAGACAAGAGTAAAAGAGAAGGTTTTGTTTTCATTCCATTAAAACCCGGGGTGACCCCGGGATTTTCCATTACATTAGTTCAAAAATAAAATTAAAAAAAAAAAAAATAAGAAGAAAAGAAGAGAAAAACAATCCTACTGCCCCTCCCTTTTTTTTTTCTCCTTCCTCACCCTCAATCGCTCCCTCCGCCGGATGTGTCGTTCGCTCCGTCCGAGCATTCGTCGGAGCCATTTGAATTCCCTTCAGAATCCTCTGTGGTATCGTCAGACAGGTGTTCCGGAGCGTACTTGTCGTCTTGCTGGTCAAACGCGAAGTCCTGGAGGTTGGAGACTGCGCGGCGAAGGGTGCGAATGGTAGAAATCAGCCTCGCGATTTGAGCGCTGAGTTGCTCGATCTCCTCG
>JAOTQK010000002.1:6521468-6550456 GCA_025642025.1 Rhododendron ferrugineum
ATAAAGCACTATAACCCGAATTTCGTTTTAATTTTAATTTTTTGATAGAATTCAAACTAAAAGCACATTGTGACCTTAATTTTTTTGCCTTGTATTTTTTTAATTTTTTATAACTTAATAATAAGCGGGCCACCAAGTTTGAAGTCGGGCTTGGGCAACCCAAACGTCGGGCCAGCACTGCCAAGAAGTTCACCGGAGAAGGAAAATGGGTTCCAGAGAGGAAGAAGAACGGACGGTCGGCGGTGAGAGGAGATGGGCAACTTCCGGCAGCGTGGTGGTTGCCGTGGGTGATGTGGCGGCGACGGGAGAAGCTGGCGGAAATACTGAGGCGTCCAGCAGCGGTGCTACAAGCTGCGGGAATGTCCCTCACACTCCTACGGTGGAGGATCTGCTTAAGGCCGCAGAGGAGGGAGCCTCTGGCGGTCGGGAGGCCGCGGCGGAGAGCGTGGCTGTAACGGCGAGCCATTTTACAGCCACACCTGTCTTGCGGACCTCAGTGGTGGAGCCGAGGGGTGGGGATTGCGGAATAGGTGCCTCGCAACCGGTTCCTTTAGAAGAGGGGGATTTCTTGGAATCTGCGGATCCACGAGACATTTTGGATGCCCCGGAGTCGATCCGAGCACCGCAGATGTATTGAAGGGTGCTGATTCGCCAGACGCGATGGCCGCGGCTAAGCTATTGGGGGTTATATTGAGTCAAGGTGGCGGTGAGACCAGAGTACCAGAGGGAGGGCCTGAACCGGAGGACTTAGTAGGGAAACGGGTGACGGCAGTGGAGGAGGCGAAGTCTTTTGCTGCAAACCTTGGTTAGAATGAATGCTATATGACATTGGAAATAAGAATACAGAATTGATGTTGCACATTGATGCTCAGCAAAAGCCATAAACAATTAAGAACTGGTTTTAACCATTCAAACTTTGTTTCGTTGCAAGAAGAAATAAACCTAACTGGACCCTGGAATTGACCGGTGCACACCCAAAGCTCAAAAGACTTTGCAAAGAAGGCATGCAGGGAAAATGAGGTCTTGTTATACTGAATATCACTCTTGAGTGCTCAGAACCAGTCCTAGGCACTCAGGAGTGAGCTGCACCACAGATTTTATTTTAAACAAAAACAGCTGACACATCTTGGTTTATTATTCTCATTTTGTTTTCTGAAGATAAGATGCCTCTGAAAATGGTTGAAAATGTCTGTCTTTGAATAAAAAGTTGGGGAAAATGTATCTCCATCTTCAAAAAAAAAAAAAATTTGATCATTTGCATCAACATATCAAGGTGGAAACCATCATATTTGCAAAAAAAACTTTGTTTCCCCTGAATATCCACCAGAAATATGAGAAACAAGGGTGACACAATTCCTAAGCGCTCAGGAATTCACTCCCGAGCGCTCGGGAGCATTCCAGAACAATTTTAAAAAAAATGCTTTATGGCCCTTCTGCCCTTGTTTTTACACTAAGGCCACTCAACCACACATCCAGTATGAAGGACTGGAGTGCTGAGTGACCTTCCTCAGAAGGATAACAGCCATTTAGCTTGAAAAATAGAAAATTTTCTACCTTCTTGGTTTGAATTAGAGCTTTGCTTCTTGAGTGATTTTGAAGGATGAAAAAATGTAAGAAATTAGGACCAGATGTAATTCCCAATTTCCTGAATTTTTCTGGATATGTTTGGTATTTTTTTAGGTTTTTTGAAAATGTTTGAAGATGATTTTTGAAGAGTGATGACTACTTGTTTTTTTTGAAAGTAGAGGGGTTAGAGAGAGATTTTTTTCATCCCCTGCTTAATGCAGCATAGTGCTGTATATATAGGGAGGAAGTGAAAAATATAATTTATTTTGAAAATAAAATTAAAATTGAAATAAAAATATTTTTTGGGGAAAAAGACATAATCATTGGTCTTCAATAGGCCTCTGATGAGGTGTCCTGTTGAATACTTCGGGTTTGAACGAATATAATCATGCCATCCTGAAAAAGCTGAAAGCTCAAGCATGGACTAGGCAATACAGTGGTCCTGAGCGTTCGGGAGTGGTCCTAAGCGCTCGAGACAGTCACTCCTGAGCGCTTAGAAGTGAGCTTCATCTGGGATTTTGAAAAATGGTCCTGGGTGCTCAGGAATTTTCTCGAGCGCTCAGGACCTATTCTTAGCAAATGGTTTTGATCTTTGAAAGCTGTAGAAGCAAGGTCCAAATTCAACCAAGGCATGTTTTAATCCAAATTCATCATCAGGGGACCACGAAGCCTCAAATTAAGGAATTTCAAGAGAAGCAAATTGGGGTGTCTACGGTGGTTCCTTGATTAAAGACTTTTATGCCTTTGGCTTTCATTCCAAAGGATTTCAGATTTGGAATCTGTAGATATCAGGATTAGGAATTTTCGCTCCTTTTTTAAATATATGTATTTATCAAGAAATTAGGAATATTATGAATTTCAGGATGGAATACTATTTATGAATCCCGCTTGAATAACACAACACAAAAAGAACATCCAAAATTTGGTTAAGTTTGGTTAAATGTACCGAAAAAAACAAATGGTTACTAATGGCGACTTTTTGTCCAGTTAATTCATCCAAATTTTTTTAACCTGAGGTCCTAGTAAGTTTAAATGATCTCTACGCGGGTTAATCTTTTTTTGAGAATTATTTCTTGACGAATTCACCCTTGGTAGTGGTGAGATATATATACGCAACAGTCAATGTTCTTGTGGTAGATCTACCGCTACCGATACCACCACGTCAAATACAAAAAGCCTCAAAGTTCAACTCACCTCCATACCACTATCCTCAAAACCTCATCAAATCTCAATTTATTGGTTCTACCGGGGGCTCACAACAATGATCCAAATTATTCATTCCATTTGCCTTGCATTCATCATCTTTGAAAAAAAATTTAACTTGATTGAATATCGGTAAATATATGAAACAAATAGTATAAATTGGATTATTGTCGTGTTTTAGGCATAAACCATTCAATTTTTTGGTAAATAAGAAAAAAAATTAAGGCTATAAGTGAAAACATACACAATCTCTAATGGACTAAGAAACGTAAATTAAAGGTTTTATAATGGCAATGGAATTTTTAAGTGTAGATTTTGTTTTAACTTCTCGCATTAAAATTGTTACTTTTTAAGTGTCTGGTCAATTTATGTGCACCTTCAACAACTTCAATGGCCTTGAAATTTGAAATGTTTGATCTTCGTGAAATTCAACCAAGGAACCCTTAGTACTTTATCACATAGTTTCAGAGAATACCGTAAATTCCAACATGAAAAGGGGAAATATCGACACGAAAACCGGAACACAAAAGAAGCGAAGTTATTTGATAAAAGTTTTTTGGGTAATAAATAGAGAGACATCAGAATATTAAGTGGAAAGAAAACTTATTGAAAACTGTGCTCAAAGAAAGGGGATAGTTCTAGGCTTCTATAGGATTCAAAAATGTTTTATTACTCTTATATATCCATCGGATTCAAAAACATTCAACCTTTCCGAATATGGGGCAAAGAATGTTCTAAACATGATGTGGAAGAATTAAAAAAACAAAACAAGATTCCGTGAGTCAAGTAGCACGTAGACTCGCCAATACGGGTGTCAACCAAGAAGACAAGATGGTGTCGCATGTCATTCCGCCGGATGATATCATTCCGCTGCTTGAGGTGAACACGCAGGGCGTGGCTTTTGAGCATTTCTAATTTGTTTATTTCATTTCCAGTGTACCCAAAAAAAAAAAACCAAGATTCCAGCTTCCGCCACCCAAAATAACTTCCAGAAGAAAGAAAAGAATAAAAAGAAACTTTCGGGTTTAATTTTTATTGGCTCGGGGGATTTTCCTCGCTGCTCTTTGTTTTGCCTCTGAGCATGTCACTGAAACCACCCCGCATGATCCGCCTAAACCTCGTGTCCTCAACTGGAGATTGCTGTGGTGGAACAGGTTTAGGAGACTCGACTTGCGGCTCAGGTGGCGGTGGTGAGGGGTCTCCGGTTTCCTTCTTCCCTAATAGGCCACCTTCACCAAAGAAACTGCTTACGGATGATGCGAGCCCAAGATGAGCACCCATCACCTTACTAATAGCCTCAAAAGTTCCACCTCCTCTTTCCTTCATTACGATTTCCAGCGCTTCTTTATGTGCTGGATCGAGCGCATCGGGGTCTTTCAACAGATTCTGTATTGTCGGGAGCAGTAAATCTCTCACACTATTAGCGGGTAGATCTGCAGTAAGTAGAGATGGAAATTACATCCAGTTATATAAATGGGGCTAGTGAGGCTAGTGATAGTCAACAATGTTAACAGCAGTAAATCATAAAGAGTTCCAAACAAAAATACAGCCGAATAGAGAGATGAACTCTTTCGAATGTATATCTATCGCTATCCATGCTATAAAACGTTAGGCCACCTCTGCCAAGCAAAACAAGATCCTGATTTTTGGCTTTTCTAAAGCTTTCACAACTATAAATTCCCCAGTGAGCATAAATCTTTCCAACTCAGTTAAACCAGTCTTTCTTCCAAAGTTTGTGAATGAACTCTACAAAAAATGAAATTGGCTCAATTTGTGGATTTTACAAAAAAGAAGTTGGCTCAAAGGAATTGGAAATCCTGTGTTTTTAATACTGTAATAAAGGAATCTCTACATAATTCCACCTAAAATTTGGAGGAAGGTTTTTCTAGCTAGAGTAAGGTTTCTGACCGAGAAACCACATTCCTCTACACTCCAGCGAATATCTTTTGTTTCTTACATGTTTCTGTTTCTACTCTTCTACTCACACCTCCCTCCATCTCTATTTATGTACAAGTGTGCATATATACAGATAATGAACGAGAAATCTTCCATGTAAATACACATCGAATGAAAAGATAATGAATTTCATTTCCATACGCCCCCTAATGCATCTACTGGGACATTGGAAATCTTCGCCTTGTTAAACAAGTTCTGAAACTAGAGAGATAGAGCAAGGAAATATTCGCTTGTTAATCAAAAAGTAATCCCCTTGCAAGTACCTTAATGACTAAAATCAGTTGACCTTTCATCTCACAACTCACAACCCCTTCTCCAACATCTGTTTTCAGAATATATCAAGATTCCCAATTCCTACACCTTATGAGAGATCATAATGTAGGAACAGAAAATGCCAATGTATAACGAGTCGATCCGAAAGGCAAAACCCATTGAACAGCAGAATATTTGAAAAACATTCAGGGTGCAAAACTTCTTTCATGAAAGACCTCATCCAGAACTGTCATGAACACTGTGGCAGGTGATACGAACATGGAACTTGGAAGTCCCTCAATCACATGAAAAAGAAGAATAAAGTGTTTTCTGATATTTGGAACTTGAAAGAAGCAAACCTGTAGCATCTAGAGCACGGATTGATTCACAAAATGCATTAGCTCTCTCACGACGACGCCTCACATCACTTGTAGGAAAGGGTGTGCTTGTAAGTTGGAAAATCTTTGTCAAAAGATGTATACCAAGTCAAGGAGAAAACTGAAAAAAATCCAGTACGAGGAGGAACAAATGGAACATATAAAATGAGTACCAAGGACGATAATATTCTGAATATGTGAAGCCACAGTAATTTATCAAGAAAAAAGGGTTCAGGATATAATCTCTAAGTCTATCTGTCGTATGAGGCACAGCCACCACCAATGCACGGACCACAGCAATTGTAGCTTCATGTGATCCATCTTCAAGAAAAGCATCCATTTGAACACGTATTTTGTCAACAATCTAATAAAAACGTAAAACTTGATCACCCAAATGAATTGAATCTACCATATCGAAAATATAAATTTTGAAACCGATGTCAAAAAGAACCATACCATGTCATTTTTAAAATGCTGTGCCACAGCTCCAAATGCGTCGATGCTCCCATACTTCACGTTCAAGTTTTGGTCAGATCCAAGAGTAATAAGGGCAGGCACAACATGAGTTGAAGCCACTTTGGCATCAATATATGGTACCTATCAAGAGAATGATATCAAATACTTTCACATAATCTAGAAGTAATCAGAGACAAAACCTCCAGGAGAATGATTGCACTTACACTAACTTTAAACAGATTGGCAGCACTGATTTTCATATTTACGTCAGAGCTTACGACCATTTCCCATAAGATGTTGAATATCATGTTATGATGTTCTTCAAATGTACTGCATTATGTAAAAGGTGCAAAACTTCAAACCAACCATAAGCTCTGTATAATGAAACTTTCTCAGAAAAGTACCAACCAGAGGAAGCGGACAGGGTTAACAATCTCAGCATGGTGCTTTGATGGCTGACCCTCCTGCACTGCACTTTGAAATAACAGATTACTCAAGTAGTCTGTTAATTGTTTTTGCTTGCTAGGAGATCCTAACACCCCTGCCAAGAGAAGTGGTAGGACACACATAGCAGCAAGTCTCTCAGCTACAGCAGTTTTTGGTCTCAATCCTGTAGCAACAAGAAGCAATGAGCCTCCAATAGCACAAATAATGATTTGATAATATAAACAGTCATCACGTATGGATTCCAAAAGTCAATACCTCTTATTCTTGACTGGATGGTAGATGGCAAAAATTTGAAATCAGCATTGTCACCAACTGCTACCAAGAACACGGGCAGCATGATGTGTGTAAGATAATCATCTCCAAAACTCTCAGATACAGCCAACAAAAACTGCATTGCCAATGTCTAGGTCAGTGACTAATGCATGACCATTAACATTATGCACAACAAAACAGACATGATAAAACCAAAAGCACCCAAACTGCCAAACAGCAAAGGAAAAAGCATATAAAATTGCCTTTGTGATTCGATTTCTGAGAGTATCTTCCTTCTGAGGTAACAGAGTTGCAAGTCGAATCAAATAGGGCAAGCAGTCAGTGTGAAGCCATTCGAATGCAGGCCATTCTGCATAATCCCTGGCCAACCATAAAAACTTATCAGAAGCACTATTGCAGCAGCTAGATTTTTGGCATCCATCCCAATATTATGGAAGACATTAAGTTCTGTATCGCAATGGAACTGGAAAAGGTAGGTGCAAATTTTTGGTCAACAACACTTACCCTGCATATTGTTCAAGCAAGGAAGTAGAAAATAATGTTCCTGCATTTTCGGAATGGCTCGGAAATGGACAAGTCTCGATAGCTTTCTGATGCACAAATGGAAGCAATTCTTCCAGCAACCGTAGTAAGACATCAACATTCCAGCGCTCTCTTTCCCCTAGAACACGGAGATGCGATTCAACAGAACCTTCGACCCCCGAAAGAGGTGGACAACGCTGCCAAAGTCATCAATGATTGTCAATAAATGTCGGGTAGTTTAGGGATCACAGTATTACATGGTTATACGCAATAGCTGAGAAATAATACCTGAGCAGAGCTTATAATGTGAGATAGCAGAACTCGTAAGATATGGTCCAATTTATCCCCCCATTTTACTAAAGAGGGAACTAACTCTTTGATTGTTGTATCTACAACCACGCCAGAGGGATCGCAAACCAACTGAAACATCATCTCCTCAACCTACCAACAAACAACAAAGAGAAATTGGAGAAACTTTTTTTCTTTTTACTTGTAAGTCATCATATTATGATCGGGGGAAAATGCTCCATTCCCTAGACCATTTAGCTTACATTGTAGGAAATTCTGTCAAGTCAGATTTCTTCTCCATGATTGCCTCGAAGCATATTTAGTGAGGCTGACCTTGAAATATTTGTCTAGGTTTGGGAAGAGGGGAAGCAGCAAAGCCAGATTATGAGCAGCAGCCTCACGGACAACAGTTCCAGAATCCTCTATGAGTTGTTGCATGATAGACAAGATAAGAGAATCACGAATCTCAGGACGGACAAATTCCGCAAGCTCTCCACATGATTGAGCAACAAGAAGCCTGCGCTCCTCATACATGTGATTAATCTGCATTCCTCAAAACCAGAAATATCAGAATCTATCAAAATAACAAAAGAAATTAATTAATTAAACCAAAAAGAGAGTACTTGCAAACTGAACTTTTAAGCTCACCTGTTCCCAACACTGGGGGAGCAATTCTGTCTCTGTTCTCATTTCTCCCACATTCTTAGCAAGTGTAACACACGCCTGAACAGAGCAACAATATTACCATGTTTAAATCACAAGCATATCTTACAAATAATTGTGCCTTGGGAAGTTAGAAACACTTACGTCCATAATAATTCGTCTCTGCTGTTCATCTGGACGTTTAATTAAGTTAAACAACGTGTGGGTCAAGGAATCTCGCGTGCTGCTCTCCGGATGGCGCTCAATAGCACACATTATCAGAGGAAGAAGCTCCTGCAAGCAAACATTCAGAAGACACCATAAGTCCAACAAAAGCAGCAAGAATGATAGCCAAAATAATGAAACGAGAAATTACAAATACAAACAAACCTCACGGTGGTTTATTAGAACGTAAGGAACAATTTTAGGCAATGCATCCGAGAGGATCTGAATGGTTTCAAAACCCTGGAAAAATAAGAAAGATATTTTAGCTATATTATTGACAATTTGTCCCCTTGTGTTGGACCCAAACTTTACTCTGAAGACGAAGGCTGGTATGGTAACTTACAATCTTTTCACGAGCTGGGTCAATACCTAGACTGTCTGATTTTAGAGGTTGCCCATTATCTACTGGTAGTGGTTCAGCATCGTGTTCATGGATATTCTCAGCACTCCCAATAGCTCCACCATTACCATTTGGAAAAGTTACTAATGTCTCTCCTGTTAAAACCTCAGGTTTATCCCTCGTGTCATCAGAGTTTTCATTTTCCTGTGCTTGAACACCCACAGTTTCCGGAACTCCAGACGTGATCTCAACTGGAGACATGACAGCATTGTCTTCTTGGACATCAACAACTTTGTCTTTTATCTCAATTAACTCTGAGTCATCATTATTAGATTTTTCCGTAATATATTTTCTAGTCTTTAAGCTTTCTATTTCCTTCTGCAGTGATTTTATTTCTTCCTTGTAGCTGTCTAAGGACCCTGATTGCATGTGTTCACTATCACCAGCTAGCAAATTTCGTACAGATCGGGAACCTTCAATATGCATTTTCAGTGAAGTGATTTCTGCTCTGCAGTCATTGAGCTCCTTTCTTTGGCGTTCCAATGACTGCTTCAAACTTTGCACCTGAAAATCATGATCAGCTATAGCCTATAAGTATGCATATATGATTGCAAATGTTTTACAAGATGGGAGTTTAATTAGAGAAAATTACCAGAATCTCTCTGTCCTTGAGATCCTTCTGTAAAGTTTCCAAGGATCTTGTTAATGCAGTGACTTGGCCATCAGCCACATCTTTGCTTTTCAGCAAAGTGGTCTTTTCATGTTTGAGCTTATCATTTTCCTTTTGCAGAGACTCATTTTCTCGAAGCATTGCTATTTTTTCCTGCAGCATAGGTGAGCTGTCTCATTTATGTTGGGTTACAGCAGCAAGATTCAAACCAAATATCAGAAAACTCCACAAACATCAATCATCAAAAACTAGTTGAGCATGAAAGTGTCCAAGCCTTGAATGAACGGGGTCCCAAAGCATTTGCCAATAAAAATCCAGTTTTAAAAATTCCGCCCCAACTCTCGATAGACGATACTGTCCGATGATCATTTATCAATACAAGGCCACTAATTCGAATCATCTGCAGTCTCTTTTACACTACGCAATGAACAACTTGCTCACACCATTTATGTTTCAGGAAAACAAAAGATGTATGTTTCAGGAAATACCTCAGCAGCCTCTGCAGTGGATGAGAGGTACTGGTAATAGTAGTGACGCAGGGCATCTGGTACACATGCATTCGAGTTGTCCCAATTATCTAGATTCTGGCCGGTAACCTGTTGTGAAAAATACGAGAAGGTAACACAACATTCATTTTTCTAGGACTCTAGATAAATGAACCAAGACTCTTATCCTGGGTGAAACAACTTTATAGAGCTTTTGATGATTCTGTTTTGCTACAAGAATTTACATCACCGCAAAATCTGTTAGCCCAATACAGAATAGAATAGTATAAACAGTGTATATCAGACAAACTTAAACAAGTAACTCAACAGCTGAACTGACCCAGATGACCAAAATGGAGGCTGTTGATAAGGCTAAGGGACCACCTTCTTGGACAAGCCTATTACTCGTACAACATTATAAAGAACTTGGTTCACATCCATACGCACTTTTTTATAATACTTAAGAAGATATGCAGAACGTCGTACATGTAGGCATATTGGTCTGGCCTCGGCACGGGGCTAACCCATGTGGTTGTCCGCCATTCGAGTTGTGCCTTGTGGCAGGGCCACCTAGCAGCATGGGTGCCTCCCCAGCTAATGATACCATGCAATGCATTTATCAAATTCAAAGTGGATTCGACAACGGAATCGCTTCGCACAAAATCAAAGCAAAGAAATCTTTTCCCTAAAAGAAGGAAGTCTGCGGTGCAAATGAAATCACCATCATATGGCACGGCTAGTGCCGCTTGCTAATTCCGTAAGGAGGCTCCGCGTGTCCTCCTAACAAATTTCCATGTTGGACGCCTGCTAGAGCTCTGCACTAAGTTCCATACAAGACCTCAGTGACATAACCCCCAATCATGTCATAGTGTACCTAAGGAACCTTCAATACGCCGACCTCCAGCCTAAACATGACCTCAGCGGTCGTTGCTCGGTCGCAAAACCTCGCCCATCCAACTAGCAACTGCCAACTCCGAAGACAGATGTTCAATGCTGGGAGCTAGGCCTAAGTACCTCGCTCTGGGCCATCGAAGAACTCATGGTTTGGAGGCTCGAGGTCAAGATTTCATCCAAGGCCCTAACATACTTTTCCACAAAGGCAGAACATCAAACCAGTTATGAGAAACCTACTTCTCACATGTCTGCAACCTAGGACGACAGTGTCCCCACACCTACCACCTAAATGTGCCCCGATGTCCCATGATACGAGTTCCCACACCAATTATAACTAGCCTCCAGGGTCAACTTGAAACTCTTGAACCCTCCATGTCGAGGGCCACTAAGGACCAAGTGACCAACCACCAGTCCTAGGACCAAGCTGGCCCTCAAGAGGACTTTCCCTATATGACACAACCCATGCAATATCCAAATCATCACCATCACATATACAATAAATCTTACACCTCCTAGCTCCACATTGCCATTCTCTCTATTTGAAGAGTGCCTTGACTCGCTCCTCCTCAACCTACCATGGTCAAAGCTTGCAATGACTCCACCTTTCAGAGCCCCTCAGCAATCCCACTTGCCCCTGGTCACCCACACATGTACTCCCTCCATCCCAATTTGTTGTGCCCTTATTCCTTTTCGGGATGTCCCAAAATGATACGCTTGTTTCAAAACTTTTCATTTTTGGATATCCATTTTACCCTTCATTTACTTTTACATTTAAAAAGGTTAGAATTTCAAATTTGATATTCAAAGGACACTTAAGTGTAGAATTTTAGGCGTCATTCTCTCCTGACATGACAGCATATCAAATTAAATTTGGCTCCAACACCATAATCTTGGTTCAGTTATTTTTATTTTTTACATTATTTTAATATTTTGAGAAAGGGGTAAAATGGTAAAACTAACATAAAGTCAACGTAATTATGATGTCTCCTTAAATTACGGGAAAGTCAAAGTAGGCGAAACAAATTGGGACAGAGGGAGTATAATACTAGTATGTATATCTACGCAATTCACTATTTCGCATTCACATTTTACAGAAATCATTTCCAGTTTCAATTGGGTTGCAAAAGGTAAAGCAAGAAAAGGCAAAAGCACAGATAGTCTGATACCTCTTCATAAAATGTCATGGCAGTGAGACGGTATCCAGCTAACAGCAAATATTCCTTCACAGCACAGTTGATATCTCGACGTTCATTGTCCTTCAAAGGACCCAAATCAGAATACGAAGGTTCTCTCTTACCTTGTTGGGAATCAGGCCCGTTATTTGTGGAAACATCAGCATTGGACCCTGCAAAATGCAATTTAGTTTGATTAATATATATCCACCAAGAGAAAAATAGCGACTCATTTTGTTCCAATAAATAATTGTATGTTTACTATATACACACCAAACCAAACCAGCCTCAAGGACCAATCTCCAAATATAAATGTATGTATATATACATATACACACACCAAACCAAACCAAATCAAATCAAACCAAACCAGATTGAGCCTTAAGTCTCAATCACATATTTCCATTGTCTCCATTGAATTCTGTCTAAGACATCGCGTTCCGTATAGTATTCAAGAATCCTAAGTATTTGTGAACGACCGCCTGTAAAAGTAAATTTTGGTCTATCCCTCCATTTAGTGTTATCACATACCTTAACCATATCACTCCTCCTAACTACTGCATCGACTGATCTATGATAGACATCTCCAAACCACCTCAATCTATTCGCTCTATTGTTATCTTCTATCGGTGCTACCCCAACCATCCCACTAAGGAGTTACAACACATCCATCTCAAAATTCTCATCACAGCTACACCCATCTTACTCGCATGTTGCTTCTTAGTAGCCCACCACTCCGTACATATAGCATGGCTGGTCTTATATCTGTATAGTAGAATTACCTCTTAAAGTGGAGACAAACCGATAAGGTGGGATAAATAGCAGATATGTCTTAAGAGTATCCAAAAATTACTCTTCAACTATTCAATTTGGGATACAGCAGCATGATACGCTGGAAATGGCAAGGAAATATGTTACTTGGATCAAACGTGAAAATGAAAACCTACGAGAAATAGATAAAGTTACCCTTTTCCCCTATCATCATATCCAAAATGCACGTGCATTAACGAATCGTAATTGCGATTTATGTTTCCATTAGCTTGCTTTTAGTTTTGGTTTTGGCATCAATGGCACGTATTGGATGCTTGATAGATACAAGTAACAACAAATGAGTGTATTCGTGCTTTTGGTTACATTTTTATGCATATTGCAATGCCAAGTAAAATATTTAGGTTACAAAGTATCCTCGACTTAAGGGTATCCTACTTTTCTAGGTTTTTACCAAATATCCGAATCTGCGGACTTTCTAGGACACTGTACAAAAAGTATCAACTACGTGTGATGCACTGGCCACCTTAAACCTCTGGCACCAGATTTTGCAAAGATAAAGTCGCATGACCCATAAATAACTAAAAAGATCAAAAGTTGAGGCCAGTACAATGCTAGACTTATTTGTTAAAAGGACACTTTTTTGAAAACGTCTCCTTGTTTCCACTGTATAATATAATAGATATCGTAAGAGTCATTTTTGGTCATCCACTTCAGGATGACGTCCTGGCTCTGTCCGTAGCCCATAGGTGCCAGTATTCACAGCTGTGTTTTTATATGTTGACTTGTAAGAACTCATATTTGACATGGATGCTAGAGAACCAACGAAAAACATGGTGGATTGCAATCGCATAAAAAGGAAGAAAAGGGAAAGAAAAAAAAAAACTAACCTTCAGGAATTCAAATTATTTCGAGAAACTGAAGCATGTCAAAAAAAATTGAAATATACTTGCAGGGAAGAAAATACAATACTATTTGTTTTGAAACTAAACAGAAAAACATGTTCTTCCCCAACATGCTGAAATGCACAAAAGCTCATTCCCTTGGAAGTGAAGCAGTGTTGGAATTACCAGTAAATTCATCCATTGTCAACTCAGATTTCTTCAACAATTCATCTTTTAGTTTCCGAGTGTCTTCTTGGGCCAAACGAAGCTCATACTCAGTCAATGCCAATTTTTCTGCTAGGGCTTCTCTTTCTTCTAGCAGACTCTGGGGGTCCGCAACTGGTCAGCAAGAAAGTAATCAGTTATGTTGACAACAAAAATAAAAAACATTGATACCACATATAGTAACACAGGGACACCATGTCCCAAGCATCAATTCACCAGCCAAAGGCAATACACCAAGGCAAAGAAAACAAAACAATAGCAACACGTAACGGAAGATAAAATGAAGGAAAGCTGTTTAAGATTTCATAGCCAAGTGCAAACTTTTGCAAGGAGGAGAGATCAGAATTGTAATCCATGCTACGTGCAGTGAAAAAGAAAAGGTATAATGAATGAGAAACTCCCTGGAGAACATGGATTGAAACGATAAGAGCCAAAACGCTTCCTGAAACTTCATCGCAGCCATGATTTCTTAAAAAACCAACTGGAGGAAATAGATCCCCAATGTCAATTTCAGGAAATTAGAGTAAAACTTTTGTCAGGGATCGACTGATCATATATTTTGGGTTTAGGTCTACTTGAGCACAAAGGCCTTTCTCTGTGAACTTGCGTTGAAGAGTTGCTTGTGACTATGAATATTGCGTCTCACAGTTCCAACCCTAAATGCCTCAAGAAATCTAGGTGAGATGCCCAGCACAATCTTCTACTTCTCTTTCTGCTTCTTTGGATTAATGATCTTCTTACACCTTTTAAACTCAAACCAAACCATACTAACTTTTAATTCCCCTTAAAGATGCTACTTTGAAGCCCAACTCTCTTCATCTTAATGCATTCAAACCTACTATCACAAATCGCACAACTGAAATAACTACAGGCTAATCCAAATCAAACCCCAGAGTAGGCCAGAATTATCCGAAACATAACCACAAAACCAATCCTCCCCTCCAACCAACCCTCATACTCCATACATTAAAAACCTCCAGAAAAATACAAAAAGAAAATATAAAGTGCCTCTACGGCTTCCCTACATTAATTTTGTACTGAAAGGGTGTAATGTGATGCACTGTTATTGATCCCATAGACTCTGACTTGCATGATTGCATCAGAACACATTTGGAATCATGTATTCGACATTCAACAGGCAGAACTTATGTACTGCCTCACAATGCGCACCATAATATTTTCCCTCAAACTTCCTACCAACAGATACAAGATGACATTCTAATTCAGTTTCACAAACAGAACACTTCAATGATCATATGAATATCAACTTACAAAATTGAAACAATGAGGATTCCATAGACTCCAACTTGCATCATAACAAATTTGGAATCATGAGGCAGAACTTAGGTACTGCATCAGAGAGCTTAATTCCACTAATAACCTATAATGTCAGTGCCCGAATCAAATTTTTTCTCAAACTTCCTAGCAACAGATACAAGACGTCATTCCAATTTAGTTTTACAAACAGAACACTTCAGTGACAATATTAACTTACACGATTTCAAACTACGAGGATCCAATGGACTCTGACTTGCGTCATAACAAAATTGAAATCATGTATTCGACATTCAACGGGCGGAATTTATGTACTGCCTCACAAAGCTAATTTCCACTAATAACCTATGAAATGTCAGTATCCTAGCCCTAAGATTTGCACATACAATCAAAACAAGGAGGAGCCCATAGACACCGACTTGCGTCATAAGTCATAACCAATTTGGAATCATGTATTCGACATTCAACGGGTGGAATGGATATAGTGATATACTGCCTAGCAAAGCTTATTTCCACTAATAACCTGTGTAATGTCAGCGTCCTACTCCCTAAGATTTACATATAAAATCAAATTTTTCCTCAAGCTTCTTTCCAACAGACACACACCGTCATTCCACTCCAGTTTTACAAACAGAACACTTCAATGACAATATTAACTAAAAAAATTGAAGCAAGACTCTGACTTGCATCAGAACAAATTTGGAATCATATTTACCAGTCAACAATGTACTGCCTCAAAAAGCTTGTTTCCACTCCAATGTCTATAAAGGGAACACCCCTTTTGGTGTGAACGTTAGTTTTGAGGCTACCTCACATTTCTATTTTCCAAACTGCCCCTTTCACTACCAAAAACAAACTGCGAAGAAAAACATTAAAAAACAAACTGCCCCTTTTACTACCAATTTCTCCTCTCTCATCTTTTCTACTTTAATTCATTACAGATTAATTTCACTTCAAGATTTTCCTCGTTTTATCTTTTGCATAACACAATTCGCGCACTCACCGCTTGTGCCTGAGCTTCTAGTAACCTACAAATTGTCGGTGTCCTAGCCCCTAAGATTTACGCATGCAATCAAATTTTTCCTCACATTTCCTAACAACAGATGCAAGACGCCATTCCGATCCAGTTTTACAAACAGAACACTTGAACGACAACATGACTTCACAAAATCGAAACAATGAGGATCAATATTGAACGACGCAGTCAATCGCCACACTAGACTAGATAAAGAAATAAGCGAACAATACATTACACACTCGTCGGTGAAAATGCAGAAACGTGCGGCGCGTACCTCGGAGGGAATTGAAGCGAGCGATCTGATCGGGAGGGAACTGCGCGGGATCGGAGAACAACTGTTTGAGGCGGATGGCCTGGGCGTCGCGGCCGTCGTCGAGGAGCTCGTGGAGGAGCTCGAACGCCGTCAACAGGTAATTCTCCTCGATCAGGAAGTTCACCACGCAATTGCACAGCGACGATCTCTCCACGTCCATTTTAGTACTACTTCCTTGTCATGTGGAGACGAGACCAGACGGAGAACAAGCGGAGAGAACTCCGTTTAATCAGTTCTCCTCGACGCCGTCGATGAAGACTTTTGGTTTCTACGGGCAATTCAACGGCCGACGGAGGGAAAGGAATAGGAAATTGTGCGGAGGCGATATGCAGTGCAGGGCTCGGATTTTGAAAGTAGTGTTTACCAAGGGGAGGAGATGACGGTGGTGTTGTTACGGTGCTTGGCAGCAGTATGAGGGTAGATTATGGGGTTCGTCTTCGGTTGGATATCTGACTTCGGAGCGTAGTCCGTTAATTCAACGGAGTTGGTTCCGTAGATCTGTACCGGCGGGTGGAACCATTTGGGTAACGTGCCGTTTGCATCATCCCACGGAACTCTGTCAACGTTTACATTTCTTTCATGAGGTTGGCTTCACAGAGCCGCGATCTCGGTCATTCCTTTCGGCTGTAGACAATCGGAATTTAAGTTAAACTTTTTTAGGGAAGAGTTAACACTTTTGAACGGTCGCGATTCAACTCTGTAAACAACTTTTCAAGGAACCTTCCGTTAAAAAGATTTTCTCTCCTTTCATAGTAGTAGTCTTAATTTATCATCGCGTTATGACAGGGTACCGATGGAATGGTTTACATACGGGGTACATCACATTGTGGGGTCCACTAGCGGTCTCATACAAATAATTTGATCTGTTGAAAATTTTACAATATTTTTGTAAGTGGCCCAAAAAAGGGAGTAGCAAAATCAGCAACCCCAAAAAAATTCAATGCATATGTGTGAGTATTTTGAATCTTTGATCCAAACTTCTAACTTTTCATTCAAAATTTAGGCCAACTTTTGAATGAAAAGTTAGAAATTTGAATCAAATACTTATGTATATTCAATTGAGCTGATTTTATACATAATCACTTTAAAAAATATTTTAAAATTTATTAACGGATCGAATTATTTATGTAGAATCCGTAGTGGACCCCATACCACAATGTACACTGTATGTACACCATCCCATCGATACAAATAGTAGGGCTCTTTATCGTCAGGCATTATGGTCCTGTCGATTTTGTGGGTCCAGGATACGCCGAAAACAATAATCGGAAGAGAGTGGATCCCCTATCGTCCATGTTCCGGTTAAAAGAGACCGTCAAAATTTGAACCGTACAATACTACAATAATTGATTTTCTCAATGTATGGTCAAGATTTGGATATTTCCTTCGGTTCAAAATTTGGACTGAAAAGGATCCGATCCCTAATCGGAACTGTTGATTTTGTAGAGCTCAGAATCATTCGTTTTATTGTTGTGGGCCCAAGGTAAAGCAGAACAGGACCGGACTGGCCCGTTTTATTGTTGTGGGCCGATAAGTATTGTCCGCCCAGGATGAAGCAGAAATAGAACCGGACTGGCCCATAATGAAGCTTTATGGATGGGAGATTCTTTGTGTTGGGGGGCCGGGGGTAATTATCAGGTGTATCTATCACGAGTAAATATTCAATGACCTAGACCGTTCTCCACCACACATTATGGTGGAATCTACACAATCTGTCTTGGATTAGTACATGTCCTCCAACGCACGTAATCAATCCACATTCACGTATTAAGCAAGTCTCAAATAAGATTAAGCTTTCTTTTTCTTTGGATACTATTCGTCATTTCTGAATTTTTATTTGATTCATCGTGTATTGTTTAGATTAATTATTTGTCTTGACGAAAGGAGTCTAAAAAGTAAAAGATTATGCTCAAAGTAAAAAAAGTGCACTAAAAACAAAACAAATACCAAACGACTAGTACTTTTTATCTTCAGTGTGTGGTATTATATGAGCTTTTTCTTATTTTGTTGCACAGTTTTACGCTTTTCTAATTTCTCTTGTCGAGTTAAGTGATTAATCCCAAAAATTATGACAAAAAATTAAACAAAAATTACGAAAAGTTAAAAAATATCATACGAAAAGTTTAGAGAGAACAACCATGCCTTAATCAAGGCAGTTATATATCAATCTTGGGTAGCTTGAATTTTTAAACACAATAAGCTAAACGATTCGAGTTTTACATCATAATGTCTTTTGAGTTTCTCAAAATAAAAAAGTATAGGAGAGCCGCAATTTTATATGATAAAAATTTATAAAATTATTTATATCTCTAGTCCTCCCTACCTATATCCTCCATTGGTATGGGCATGACCATTATTATAGTCATTGTCATTGTGGTTGTGGTTTTCTTTATGTTATAAATAAACCAATCTCAAATGAATTTTAGCGATTTAGCTCGACCAAACACGAGCTCAAACTCAAATTGATTGATTCGTTTATCAGCCTTAAACTTTAGGCGTTATGTGGGCTATACACAAGGATGACTCAATAATTATATGTCGAAGCTGAACGTGTTGTGAAGGGAGATGGGCTCACTCGAAGTTTGTTAATTTTATGGGGCTATAACTTTTCAGCAGTGTATAATCACACCCAAAATACAAATACAAATACAAATATAAATGCACAAACACGCACATAAATATATGGTACCATACACACTTATGTGAGCCCCACCCACACATATATTGATTGGGTAAGAGTGTGTCGTTTTGTGTGGTTCTAAACTTTTTGATAAATTTTTGCGGGACCTTTGACTTCTATTACTTGGGGAAGAAAAAGGGAAATGATTTTGACACTTCCTTTTTGGTTAACGTCACTCTACTGCAAGTGTATTTTTGCACCAAAAATACACTTGCAGAGGAGTGGTGTTAACAAAAAAAGGAGTAGCAAAATCAGCAGCCAAAAAAAATTCAAATTCATCAAATATAGGTAGATACACAATCGAACGTGATAAAACGTAACTTGAGTTTCTTGATTGGAACGACTGCTTCTCTCCTAGCTTGCCTTGGCTGATTGGTAGCAACGAGCTCCTTCATTCTGGAAGCCACAAGGTTTAGGATCTAGCAACATAACGTGGCACAACGTCAAGGATTGGCCAGATGGTCTTGGTTTGAGACTTATGTGTTTGTTCCATTCTAATTAATTAAGGTCTCAGGTTTGATTCTTTTTACCAACAACTCTTGGGGCCACCTCACTAACCCCACGCGTAAGCGTTACGCTTGTGAAACGGCTATGGAGGGACTGTAGGGATTAATTCGAGGTGCGCGCAAGCTGACTCAGGACACCTTGCATTACCGAAAAATAGACATACATATAACGTGGCACATCATTCACCGCTGTTGCATGTGACGGGCTGCCAGTAACGTTGGCTCCAAAACATAAGAAAAATGCCAATAACATTTTTCTAGCCTCTCTCTCCCTTGTCATATGTGCTGTTATTATCTTCGCCAATTTTTGTTTGGATCTCTTGTGCGACTCTCATTCTTCCAAGTCATGGATGCATATGGCCCAGTTTTTTCGATGCTGCCACAGTTCTCCTTCGTACCCCTCTCTTTCTTTTCCCATCGGAGTAGTACTAATATTCTTCTGGTGGAATTTTGGTTATGGCCCACTTTATGCACATGATTAATGCTTGATAGTAATAGTAGAAGAAATGCTATCTAAATTGAAAAATATGTCAACAAATTAGCTAGGTAATTCAAATTGAATGGTGAGTCTTGTGACACCTTGAATAACACTACCCAAACTCGAATTCGGCCTACTTTGCACGCAATATGTATTTGTGGAGCACACAAGGCTCGCGTCTAGGTGATAGTGGTTTGAGTGATGAAATCCTGTAAATGTTGCTCGACGTTATTGAAGGGAACTATGAAAACAAAAGATTGAGTCATGAGCCTGTCACTCGAACATAAAGAACTCATAATACCTTCCAATTATAAAATAAAATAAAAAAATAAAAAACAACCAATTCTGCATCTCATTATGAGAGAATAGCACTTTTGTTATCCAAATATGCTCCTCGATTAATTTCAAGGTCTTGAGTTAAACAACCGGGCAAACCCTCTAGTTGTGTTAAGGTTTGAAACGTTTTAGCCTTCATGGAATTCAAACGTACGACCTTATGAAAGAGAAACACTTATGATTTTCTTGGGGTTTGCATATATCGTACCTATACTTAATAGACCATTAATAAGTGCACATGACAACAATACCATATGGCCCAGTGTTTTCCATGCTGCCACACTTCTCCTTCGTACCCGTCTGTTTCTCTTCCCATCGGAGTAGTACTACTAATATTCTTCTGATGGAATTTTGGTTGTGGCCCACTTTTGTGCACATAAGTAATGCTTTATTTAATAGTAGAAGAAATGCTATCAAAATTGAAAAATATGTTAACAAATTAGGTAATTCATATTGAATCGCGAGTCTTGTGACACCTTGAATAACACTAACCGAACTCTATTCCGGCATACTTTGCGCGGGTTATGTATTTGTAGAGCACACAAAACTCGCGTATAGGTGATAGTGGTTTGAGTGATGAAATCCTGTAAGTGATGCTCGACGTTATTGACCGAAACTTTGCGCAAAACAGAAGATTCAGTCATGGGCCTATCACTCGAAAATAAAGAACTCATAATACGTTCCAATTAAAGACAACCAATCCTGCATCTCATTATGAGAGAATACCACTTTCGTTATCCAAATATGCACCTCGATTAATTCAGAGGTCTTAAACTTAACGATCGGGCAAACCCTCCAATAGTCTCAAAGTTTGAAACGTTTGGTCTTCATGGGATTCAAACGTGCGACCTCATAAAAAAGAAAGATGGTTTTCTCATTTCCATTTGGCCAAACCTCCTGAGGTTTGCGTACCTATACTTAATAGACCATTAATATAACAACTCCGATTTTTAGTAAATAAAAAATTCATTTAAATATTTGAAATTCCTTTATTTATTATTGGATTGCTTTATAACTTTCTTTTTAAATTTTAATAATCCATCATAATTAAATTTAAGACTTATAAAATTAAATTTACTTCTCACCGGACGATCTAATATTTTTCTAAAGACAAGTATGCTTGTAAGAACACTTGTATATTTTCTTAATGAATGAAATAAATTCTTAAAAATTTTATTTCTTGACTAGAAATCCTACTTGACAAGTATAAGTTAGTTTCTAACCAATTAGTTGGAAAAACCTAATTACCATTTCAACCTAGTTATATCCTCCTAACCCTATATGAACCTTTTCAACCATCCTTGAACCACATAACCATTCCAAACCCTAGTTGAACCTTTTCAATCTAAGAAAATAATCATTTTGCTTCCATAAGTAGTATTCCTAAACCTGTCATGCATGCAAGCCTAGAAATATTAAACTTGAACCTAATTACTCTTCAAGAATAACTTTCCTAGATTATTGTAGGTGTTTATGCATGCAAACCTAGACTTAGACCTAGAAAAAAAAGGAGGGGGGGGGGGGGGGAAGAGAGAGGGGAAATTTCGGCTAGGAGAGAGGAAGAGGGATGATCATTGTCTTACACATGCATTTGAGTGTAAGACAAGTAAACCATTTTAGGCTACTTTAAACATAATCCTAGCCATTTATTTTCTTTTTTCTTGCAAACAAACCCTCCTAGACAAGATAAGGCCAAAACCCTTCATGATAACCTAGATTTTGGCCTAAAATAGGAATGACAAGTGAGGGAAGGCTATGGCATGTTTAAAGCCAAGATTTGACAAAACAATAGAGCAAAATAAATGAGAGAGAGAGAGGGCCGGCTAGATGAGAGGGAGGGGGAGCTCAATTTTTGCTATAAATAGCACCCCACTCTTGCCTTGAACTCACACCTTCAATTCCTCCAACTTCTCTCTAGAAAATTTTAGTGTTCTTGAAGTAGTTCTTAGAGTTCTTTCCTTGTTCTCGAGTTCTTCAAGAAACTCAACCAAAGCCGCCACTAAACCACCACTCAATCACTCCTCGATCCAAAAAAAAATTTAGTTGTTAGGTGGAGACTTTGTTTCTAAGAAAAAGAAAGTCTTTCTTTTCCTTTCGAAGCAACCCGACGAGCCGTTACTCCGCCCGACCGACGAGCCGACGTACTTTCTTCCATAGCCGATACCACTGCTTAGAAGTACGATAGATTTCTCGTACTCACTATCTCTAAATATAAAAAAATTGTATGATACTTTGTATGTTTGAAATGTGTGAAATAATAGCTAGAAAACTTAAGTTTTAAAATAAAATATGACTAAGAAAAATATCTCTACTAATTTTTGCTAGTAAAAATATTAGTTACATATTGTAGAGTTTTCTTTACTCACTTCTAAAAACTCTAGTTACTTTTTTTTATCAAAAGAATGCATGTCGAGTTAAAACACTAAAAATGGCTAGCAAACTTGTTTTACTAAAACTTTTAAATAAAATATGGTTATGTTAAATTATATCGACTTTTTATCCCAGAAAAATATATGTTGTTTTGAACTTCCTAAAAAGGAAGAAAGAATGAATTTTTTTTAAAGTAAACTAGAATTATTATTTTTTTATATAAGAAATAATAGTTTGATTGGTACGTAGTATGTTCCCTTGAACCTTATTTGAGATGGTTATGAGCATGTATACATGGTTTACATCTTAACTTACTTGTTTGATGTGATAAATGTTGAGTTATGTACATCTTATAGATTTGTTGTTGAGTATGAAAAATAGAGTTGGATGATCTTGTTAAGTTGTTGTTGAATCACTCTAGTTTAGTTTCAAGATTGCAATCCATGATGCATGTATACGAGACACAAAAATCGAGAAAGTTAGAAACATGACACATAGGGTGCTGATAATGAAAAGACGTGTTTTAAAAAGAAAATATTTTTGAAACCACAATGTGGCCGGACTTAGTAGCCCATTGTGTGTGTATGTGTGTGTGTGCGCCAATGGGAACCCACGACGGTGGAACCATTGTGAGGATATTCGGGAGTCCGGAATGGCGGAACCGAGGTTGGGTGTATGGCTTGGTTATCCACGGAGAGGAGCCAATGCAAATTGTGTGCCAATGGGAGCCCGGAACGGCGGAACCATTGTGAGGATACTCAGGAGCCCGGGACGGCGGAACCGAGGTTGGGTGTGTAAAAACGATTTTAAAAATGTTGATTTGGAAAAAAATGGAAAGTGGAATCAATATTGAAAAAATGGAGACACGGTCTACGAAAATGTGCGTAGGAGGTACTCTGATTTTACGAACACTGACGCCAGTTGAATAGTGTATTTAGAATCGCTGATTTTAAAAATATTTAGAATCGCTGATTTTACATGAGCTAGTATACTACTTCTATGCCCTGTTGTTTATAATTATGGGTTAGCGGGTTAGGGATTTCCTTACTGAGTTCCATAGCTCACGGTGTTACCTTTGGTGACCCTGACATATTATATTGGGACGATGCTGGTATAATGTGTCAGACTTTGTAGATGATCAGGGTGAGCTGTACACCTTGAAGGCTTTTGGAGTCGAGGAACTGGCAAGGATGGAGGAACAGGCGGAGCAGTAATTAGAATCCCTAGTGCCCCTCCCTCGTGGAATAAATGTACTCTTATCATTTGTAATAATGAGTCAGACTCTATTTAGTTTTTTTTTTTAAATAAAAAAGGTTTATTTAACGTTCTCAAAATTCGGGGCGTTACAATGCACATAACAATACAGAAGCATTATTGCTATATTTAGGGCAGGGTAATGTGCCCTTTTCCTATGGTCATAGAAATGGCATACATCTTAGGTTATGGCCCAGGAAAGAGTATAAAAATCAGTACGGCTGAGGCTGCAGATACTTCCAAGTTCCAACTTCAAATAAGAGCCAATCACCCTCCCCTTCCATTGTTTTATATCTCCCATCCATGGGGAGTAGCTCCTTCAACTTGTTTCAGACCCAAAGACCAACTCCAGCTCCCAAAAGAACCAATTCCCACTTTTCGGCAACAATCTCAGGTATGCATTCAGCATTCTGTATCCCTTCATCAAAAACTAAATCTTGTAGCCCAGTGAAGTTTGCTCAGAAAATGGACTCTTTTCTCATACTAATGTTTTAGGTGCGAGCATGGCGACCAAAGTTCGCGGTTGGTGAGATCGGTTACAGGTGCCGGAAAAAGTAGTTGGATATGAAATGTGCTGTTGTTAAATGGAAAACCATCTTGTTTCTTCTTCTAGTTTTCTCTGAAGCTGGAAAACTGAAGTTGTGTAATCTTTACTTATTTAACAGATTGGAATGGACAGAGGAGAGCTTGATAGTGAAAGGAGAATTGAGAAAGTTAAATCAACTATTGATTTGTTTGGAGAAAGGACAATTGAAGGCAATTCAACACTAAAGAAACACCAAACAGGATTCTCGGAGGTATGACTGCGATTTTCTAAAATTCCCCATGAAATTCTGAAACCCATGAGAAGAGTGTCTTTTAATATAAGATGTTTTCTCCAGTTTTTTTAAGAGAATTTTGAATTTCTGTCTAATGTTATTAAACCTGTTTCTATTTACTTTGAGAAGGTGTTTCCTTTTATGTATTTTGGATAAATTTTAACTTAAATTTAGTTTTCAATTTCATTTTTAGAGATCCTCTTCAAGAACGAGAGAGCTTCACATGGCAAGGAGGGACATAGGTCAGTTCAATGAGAGCAGAAGAAGCGCGGAGTCCATAAAGGACCGAGCAGAATCTGAGCTCTTTGTCGCGAAGAATACAGTGAGGGATCTAGCCTCAAGGATTGAAGAATTCAATTTGAAAACAGAAGCAAACATGGAAAGGGGTAAAGAGGAATGGGCATTGGATATCAGGAACGTTGCTCAGTCTGCAGAAGTGATGAGAGACTTGGAGTACGTAAAGAAGGAAGTGAGCAAACTCAGCCTTGATATGGCTTCTGTTTTGGATGAGAAAAATCGAGCGGAGAAGGAAACCGAAGCCTCAAATTCCAAAATCTCATGGTATTTGACCACTGCTGAAGCACTTCAGAAAGAGATTGAAAAAGTTAATGAAGAACAAGTGTTGGTAGAGTTGGCGCGAATTGAAGCTGTTAAAGAAATCGGAGCCATTGAAGCTCAAAGAAAGGAAGAAGCGGATCGATTCTCAGCTGAAATGGAGACAACCAGAAAGAAAATGAATGAAATTATCCAAGAAATCAACAGCTCAAAAGAGACCGAATTGAAACTGGCTGCCACTAATTTTGATGTGACCGTGTTACAGAATGAATTAAAGTTGGCTTATGAAATGGACAGAAGGGTTCAAAGAGGTGAGAGCTTTAGGCAACGTGAGGTCAGTTTTCGGAAAGGAAAGGGATTGGACTCTAAATTGGAGTTACAGTTCGTCACAGAGGAACTTGAGACGTCAAAGAAGGAGCTGGCCTTGATTAGAGAAGACAGCTTTCAGATCATGGCTTCATTGGATGTCACAAGAGAAGAGCTCAAACACACTTCTCAACAAGTATCGCAGCTGAAGAAAAAGGAAAACAAGACGGATGTTATAGTTCAAAATCTCAATTCGAAGCTCCTCAGAGCAAAAGCCAAGTTAGAAGCTGTATCCGCAGCTGAGGAAAAGGCGAAAACAATCGTATCCAACCTATCACTCACTCTCGAACAACTGAAAATGGAAGCTGAGGCAGCGAAAAAGGAGAGGGGGCTTATTTGTGAAGAAACCACAAACATAAAGGCAGAAGTTGAGAAAACTAGGTTCGAAACTGATTCAGCTGAGGAAAGACTTCAGGCTGCAATGCAAGAGCTTGAAGCTGTCAAGTCGTCAGAAGCAACAGCTCTTGAGAAGTTAAAAACCCTATGTGAAAACTCAATGAGAGCTAGAGCTTCTGCTTCCAAGCACAGTTCCACAATAACAATCTCAAAGTTTGAGTACGAGTACTTAACTGGACGTGCGGCTGGAACGGAAGAAATCGCAGATAAAAAGGTTGCAGCAGCTCAAGCATGGACTGAAGCCATAAAGGCGAGTGAGAAAGAGATAATAATGAAAACCGAGATGAATCAGAGGAAAGTTAGAGAGCTAAGAGTACAGGAAGAGCAAGAGGCTTACGAAACAAAGAAGTCGCTTGCTGCCAAGAGAGTGGTTGAGGGGGAGGCCAGGAATCGGCGGGGAAGTAGTGCGAAAAACTCTGAACCTGAAAACATGTCTTGGCTTGAGGGAGCGTTGCCTAGAAAATCCATAAGGGAGAACAGCAGTTTCACACCAGTAAGAAGAGTGAAATTCAGAAAATCTGCATCACCTGCATTTCGGCATTTGGCTAAATCAGGTTCTTTCAATGCTAAGAGGAGAAGAAAGGTGATACCAAATCTAGCAAAGTTGTTTACTAAGAAAGGAATGGAGAGTGATCATTGTGTTCTGTGAAGATTTTGCAGATGTCAAGGCTCAACAGTTAGTGAAGTTTTAATTCCAGTCTATACAATTCAACTTCGATATAGTTTTAGTATCAGGACTTGGAAGCTAACAACTTCGGATTAAACTGTTTCTCTACGTAATTTGTCTTCCATGAATTCCTTCAATAACAAAAGAGAGCATGCCTAGTTTGAGTGTGTCTGCGCGTTCGTGTGTGTGTGTGTGTGTGAGAGAGAGAGAGAGAGAGGACTTTGTGCGCTTTCGGTAAGTAGTTCAAAGTTTATCTCAATGGTGCTGATACGATCTAGTTTGAGGTATACTAATTTCCTGCATATTCTGTGTTGTGCTTTCTATCACCTGGGAACAGATATGGAAGAACTTTTTTTTTTTTGGTAAATGATATGGAAGAACTTGATTACTTCCATTCTCATGAGTTGATGTTTGTACAGATACGGTTTCTGGAAATCAATTAATTCTTCTTAAATTGTCACTCTCATGACTACGTATACTTGTTAACCTCCATGTTTTTCTCTTTTCTTCTTTTGACCCAGCATTATACAACACCGATTGTCGTTATTTTCCACAATTTAATCTCACTGCTCACGTTATGGAATGTTACTGTTTCTAAGTTCCTGGGAATGAACTCTTTAATGAATAAGAAACCAGTGAGTACCACTTTGGAGGAAACACAAAGCTATCCACAGGACGATTTAGCAGTTGATTTAGGCAATACAGTGAAAACCAACATCATGGTAGATAGAGTAAGCTGGAAAATAAGCGAAATACATTCCACAGTGCTGAGAGAGGTAGTTTAGAGACAGCCTACTCTGCTGAAGTCCATCTGACACTCCCACCTATCCTCGGAAACAATTGGTGATAACTACCTGAATTTCTGCATGCGCCGGATTATCTGTAGCTGAATCATTCATTCACGTTCATAGTAAGGAACTCATAATTTTAATTGTCCTTCAGAACTACCAAGCCTGCAGCTGCACTTAACTCACATATGCCCAAAAACAAACACTTAAGGAAAAGGGGAAGTTCTTTTTTTTTGATAGGCAGGAAAAGGGGATATAGCTATCTTTACATACATACATATGTACGTATGTATAGGTAAAGAACTGAAACATTTACTGAACGAAACAGTGGTATTGCAATACAACTTTCACTGTAAATAACACATTCAAAGAAAAAAAAGATGATACACAAGTATATTTGTCTCACCCACAACACATACCAATACCAAGAAGGGAAAAGAAAACGAACAACAGGTAAATAGACGTCATCTCCTACAAAATCGCTTATTTCGGGATTACAAAACTTCATTGTGGCTGTGAAGTTCCAGTTTGCTGTTTAACGTTTTCCCCATGCAGCAGCTTGGAAGCCTCAGATACCACTACTGTTCCCGCATTTGTCATGGTCTGGTACTGTGACAGCAATGCAGCAGGTGCAGAAGGTTGAGTTTTGTAAATCTGAGTGTAAGCCAGATCATCCTCATATTTGTTTTCATAATTGGCAGCAGCTGTTGAAGCAGTGGTTACGCATTGAGATGAATGATTGGTCTCAGAAAGATCCATAAGCGGGGGTTGGTTTTGATTTGAAGGTACAGGGAGAAGTTGGGTTGCTCCCACTGGCTTGTAAACTTTTGTGGCAGATTCAGGTAGCACTGGAGCCAACGTAGGAGCCATCATGGTAATAGGAGGATGCATATGGGGCCTACTCGGAGCAGTTGTGGCATTATCTTGAAAATTGCACTGCATAGGCGTATTATAAGATTGGGTAGGCCTAACAGGCATAAAGTAAACTGGGTATGGAGGATTTGGCTGATAAGGGTTAGGTGTGCTTTGATTCAAAGGTGAATAATACATGGGAAAGTAAGCAGACATTGGCAACTGAGAATACTGGGGGGTGTAATGGGCACCTGTCTGAACATATGACATCTGTTGTAGATGTTGTATCTGATCTGAATGAGAAGATACTTGATGAGGCAGTAGCGGAACAGTTTTCATCATATGAACTCCAGATGCCGGATCACTGGAAACATTATCCGTCTCAACAGCATTAAAAGAAACCCGTGATTCCGTTGAAGGAAAATGAACTGTGTCTTGATAAATTGTAGTCTGTGGATGGGAGACCGCACTTAGAGTACTGTTTTCACTGTCAAAGTCATGAATCATATTCAGAATATCAAGGTAACAGTCAGAAAGAAAAATGTTTTTAACTCCATTCTTGGGTACCAAAAACAACTATGGCATGAGAAGAAAAGAGAGAGAGAGAGAGAGAGAGAGAGAGAGAGAACAGAACAAAACTCTGGGTCTCCAGCCAATTGATGTACGAGGCT
>JAOTQK010000002.1:6768755-6778771 GCA_025642025.1 Rhododendron ferrugineum
CCTTTTTAATCAAAAATCCTCGGTTTCTCGGATGATCCATCTCAAAAATCCGGGTGGCGACTCTTCGAACGAACGCGTCATTTTTGGGCACGGGAGCCCACAATGTTTTAAACACATTGAACGGCTCAGATCATTAAATTTTGATCGGGAATTAAAAGATATTACGTACATATATATATATATATATATATACATACAGTCAGGTTCAAGTCCACAACCTTCCCGTCCGCACCTCCTCTTTTCCGATCGAATTTCGATGATCAGAGCCGGTCAATGTGATCAGAACGTGATTTTAAGGATACCCGCGATAAATTGGCAAAAAAAAACACCGGGACGGGCTTGATTTAAGCAATTTTTTATTGAACCGTTCAATAAAAAACTGTTCGGATGAAACCCTTCCCGTTCATTTTTTTTGTCGATTTCCCGTGGGTACCCTTAAAATCAAGTTCTGATCACATGAGCGGCTCGGATCATTGAAATTCGATCGGAAAAGAGGAGGTGCGGACAGGAAGGGTGTGGACTTGAACCGGACTATATATATATATATATATAATAAAACAAAGCGGTTTTCCATCGAAAATGTCTATGCATACAAACAGAGCTACCTCTATAATCGTTCAATCGTACTTCCTGTTAACTTTGTATCCGTCAGATCGAAGAGCTGGGCAACGGACACGAAACACGATAACACGACACAAACCAGACACAAAGTTAGCGGGTTAGGGTTGAACATTTCTAACACGAAACACGAAAATGACACGACTCGAGAACACGAATTCTAAATGGGTCGGGTTCGGGTTAAACACGCGAGACACGAAATTAACTCGACTAACACAGTTACTAATCTGTGTTACCCATTAAAACGAACATATATATATAATATATGGTATATCTGTAATTTTATGTAGAGTTGGACAACGAACACGATAACACGACATGAACCGGACACGAAATTAACGGGTTAGGGTTGAGCATTTCTGACACGAAATACGAAAATGACACGACTCGAGAAACACGAATTCTAAATGGGTCGGGTTCGGGTTGGATGATTTGTGACATGAACCCGACTGACACGACACGAACACGACCTGTTACCCAGGTCTAGATCAATGCATATTTCCTAATTATAAATCTACAATCTATATTCTAATTACACGTTTCCTAATAAATCCTTAAATATATCCCTTTCCTTAATTTTGTTTCCTTTTTTGAATTGGAGTAAATCAATTGACCCTATTCAATAATGTAAACGTTCTAAATCGTTTTCGAAATGTTTCTCTATTCGCTTTTTCAATTGATTTTTACAACTCATCTCCACGTCTCTCTCTCTCTCTCTGGTTCAAATGCAGCACCTTTCGAAAGTTACCACAACCATCGCCACCAACACCATCGTACAACACCGCAAACCACAAACCACCGTCGTCGGCAACAACAGCTACAAGTCCTTCATCGTCGGTTGTTTTCTTAATTAGGTATTTTTCTTTATAGATTTTTTTTCTCGATTTCTCTTACTTCTAAATAATTTCCTCTTTGATTCCAACCAACTGTAATTTTTTGGGTGCTTTTGTATTAATCTGCAGAGAAGGTTTGATTCACTTAAAAATACCCCAATGTAAGTTTTGATATGATAAGTTCAACCTTTTCTTATGGGGATTGCGTTGTTCTATTTTGAGTAGAGTTGTGTTGGTTTCATTAGGGATTTATTTTGACCATAGTATTTACTCAGAATATTCCTCTCTCATTTACCCGTCCGTGTTTACCAACTTTGGCTCCTCCACAACCGAAGCCACAGACCACAGCTCCGAATAAACAGTAACTACTGTGGTATCTATAGTATTTTTGACTTATTCGCTGAATCTCACGTTCTTTCTATTTATCTCACTGTTTGTCTAATTTTGAGTTTTGTTTCATTTTCTTTTTAGCTTGGAAGGCACTCTACTGATAGTGGGAAAGCTTTTTCACGTAATTTAGTAAAGAGGGTTAATAACTCTTACAAAAAGGTTATATCCTTACCCTTTTTTCTACGTTGATTTACCTTTGGTAGAGTGCACAGATTTAGCGACGTTATTATCCGTGAGGTTTGTGCCCGAGTTCTCTAACTCCCTCACTCAATCCCTCTCTGTGACAGCGTTGTGCATGGAAAAATCACTCACACTACATCCATGGGAAAGGAGGTATTACAACCAACGACCTACATCCCAAATTTTATTTTCGATCTGTTTCATTTTACTACCTGTTAATATTCCCATGACATATTTTCTTATGTTTGAAGTATTTTTACTACAACTTTTATACATTTTTAAATGGTGTTTTGAATTGATGTGTGCCACGATTATTTATGTAGTTGATTAGATAAACTATGTTTAAAACATATTTAACTATTAGTCGGCTTGGTTGGCGAGGTGGTCAACAACATTCATTTAATATATGGAATTTTTTTCAAGTACTATTATGCATTATGTAGTCACTGTGAAAAAGTTCATGCATGTTAACCCCATTACAACTTAGGATCGATGTATACCACGGGTTGTTGTGTAGTTCGAATTTTACGAATGGGGTCTTGGCCTTCAAGAGGTTAGAGGGACAAAACTGAATAATTTGTCGAATATCAAATTCGAGCCGTGCCTTCAGGTAAGGGCATGCACTAGTGTGTATATATATATATCGAAGCGGTTCTAGGGACACCTAAAAAAATATCTAAAAAACCTCCCCAAAATTTCTAATCAAATTTTAATGGTCTGAGCCGCTCAATGTGATCAAAATATGATTTTAAGGGTACTCATGAGAAATCAGCAAAAAAAATGACCGGAAAGGGCTTGATCTGAGCAGTTTTTATTTGAACGGTTCAATTAAAAACTGCTCAAAACAAACACTTTCGGTCATATTTTTTGCTAATTTCACGCGGGCACCCATAAAATCACATTCTGCACACATTAAATGGTTCGGATCATAAAAATTTGATCAAAAACTATGAGATTGAGATTTGAGGTGTTTTTTAAGATGTTTTTATAGGTGTCTCTACAACCGTCCCTTACATATACATGAAGATTCTTGTAAGGACCTTAAATAAGAACCTTAGGCAATGACTCATAGATTCCAATCATATTTCAATAATCCAACCACGTTCAATGTATGCAGAACGTGATTTTAAAGGGTCCTGCAAGAAATCAGCAAAAAATATAACGGGGAAGTGCTTGTTTTGAGCAGTTTTAAATTGAACCGTTCAAATAAAAACTGCTCAAATCAAGCACTTCTGATTATAATTTTGCTGATTTCACGCGATATCATTAAAATCATGTTCTGGTCACATTGAACGGTTTGAATCATCAAAATTTAATCGGAATCTATGAAATCCTTACTTAAGCTATGTAATGGAGTCCTTGTAGGAAGGAGACTCTCTCTCTCTCTCTCTCTCTCTCTCTCTCTCTCTCTCTCTCTATATATATATATATATATATTTCTATCTAATAAAACAGAAGGGTGTTTGTCCTATGTGGCACCCATTATGCAAATGCACATACGTTCACACACGCCGACCCAATTCTAACCGGCGTGCGTAGTGCTGTAGGCACGGGTCAGCACTAGTATATTATAAAACAGAAGGGTGTGGGGACAAATTGTTGGAACGGCTTAGATTCATTTGATACAAAGGCTGTAATGCATCCTCCCACTTACCGGTTAAGTGCTCATTATTTTCACCTAAATCACACAACTGCCATCCCCTTCCAACCAAAATGCGTAGTGCCGTAGGCACGGGCTAATACTAGTATCTAATAAAACACAAGGGTGTTTAGGAATATTCTTTACGAATATTCTTTCTCAACGGTTTAGATTTTTCCTTGACACAAATTTTATCTACCCATACAAACAAATCCAACGGTCCAAATTTCTCCACCCTCCACATACAAACCAAAGGTATATATCTTCGTAAATAACTTACATTGTTTGGCCAAATTTTTTATGGCATGTTTCAGAAATAGTGTGCATTCAACGCCCGGATCCCAAAGAGTTTTATATATTAAAAAAATAATTAAAAAATTAAGTGTTCCAATTTTCAATCAGTTTGAACCGGTGTAAAGAACTTATTTTCCTAATCATTTTATCCTAAAGGGTCGTAATTAATTTTTGATTATAAGGCTTTTATTTTATCTTAATCTTATAACTATATTTGGTTCTACAGTTATCTTAGTGCTCTAACAGAAAGGCTTTAGATTCAAAAATTAATTACGATTGTTTGGGGTAAAATAATCAGTTAATTAAGATCTTCGCACCGGTTCAAACGGATTGAAAATTGGAACACTTAATTTTTTAACTATTTTTTTAAGACTTTTATATATTAAAAAAATAGTTAAAAGATTAAGTGTTCCAATTTTCAATCCGTTTAAACCGGTGTAAAGATTTTATTCTCCTGGTCATTTTATCCTAAAGGGTCGTAATTAATTTTTGATTATAAGGCTTTCATTTTAGTATCTAAATCTTTTAACTTTGTTTGGTTCTACAATTATCTTAGGGTTCTAACAGAAATGCTTTAGAGTCAAAAAATAATTACGACTCTTTAGGAAAAAATGATGAGGAAAATAAGATCTTCGCACCGGTTCAAACGGATTAAAAATTAGAACACTTAATCTTTTAACTATATTTTTAATATATATAACTCTCCTCAGAATGTTACGACGCCGTTTCGATACTAAACTGACGAGATTGTAGTATTAAAAAAATAGATAAAACATTCAGTGTTCTAATTTTCAATCCGTTTGAATCGGTGCGAAAATCTTATTTTCCTGATTATTTTATCCTAAAGATTAACTGGTTCAATTTTCAATCTGTTTGAACCGGTGCGAAAATCTTATTTTCCTGATCATTTTATCATAAATGGTCATTATTAATTTTTGATTATAAGGCTTTTATTTTATCTTAATCTTTTAACTATATTTGATTCTACAGTTATCTTAGGGCTCTAACAGAAAAGCTTTAGAGTCAAAAATTAATTACGACCCTTTATGGTAAAATAATCAGTTAATTAAGATATTCGCATCGGTTCAAAAGAATTAAAAATTGTAACACTTAATCTTTTAACTATATTTTTAATATATAAAAGTCTCTTCGGACAGCCCAGATTAATTTCAGATCAATGGCTGAAATCACTTCAATCTTACCCTTAACAAAGTGCCCATTTTTTCTTAGTTTATTACACAAACGCCATCAGTCTTACTCAAACCCATTTTCAAATTTCAAATCCAGGTGGGATCAAAAAAAAAATTCAAACACAGGTTATCTAGCAGAGAGGCGAGAGGCGAACGCCCCCAAACCCAGGTTATCACTTCACCCTCCATCCCTGCCGCCGCCTCCTAATCGTGGCCCACTCACATTCACCCACCACGGATTGTTGCTGATTCAAAACCTAGATCTACCTCCACCCCTATAAGTTGGGGGAGTGCCGTAAGCACGGGTAATTCTCTTTCGTGAATCGATTTAGTGTTTGAACCACTAGCTAACAAGTGCTGTAGGCACGGACAATTCTAACCGGGGTGCGTAGTGCCGTAGGCACGGCGTAGTACTGTAGGCACGGGCAAGTACTAGTGTGTGTGTGTGTGTATAAGGACTCCAATATTACATAGCTTAAGTAAGGACTTCATAGATTCCGATTGAATTTTGATGATTCGATTTACAATTGACCTCAACGACTTTTCATACTTCAGAAACGATGGATGATAGTCTCATTTGTAATGATTACAAAAATATTTGTCTCTATATACACAACCAAATTATTATACATCCATTGATCACACATACGATTTCGAAGTCAATACTATACAATCTTCATAGCGGAAAATGTTCTCTCTACCGTAGTAATAGCAACCGGCAAGATAAGGGCCAAAGTAATTGAAGCCTATAAACCAAGGAATATTTCATATCACTTCGGGTCTCAACCATCTTCTGCGCAAGGCCACTATATGGGTGAAGATTCTATTTTGACTCATTTTTTTTCCTTAATACAAAACTCTTAGATGGGTTGGGACAAAAATAAATCTTAAAATGGGATAAAAACTATATACCTATCCCTATGAAAATTTGGGAGCCAGTGGGGTCACCTACCTACACTTGTCTCTCACTCCCTCCGCTCTTGTGGTTGTCCACAACCGTTTCACATGCTTATACATAGAGGTGGTGTGACCCACTGCCCCCAAAAGAGGTTAGGAGGATTGAACCTGAAATCTTAAAACGAAAAATTGTCGAAACTTTAATTACTTTTTGCAAGTATAACCATACATTGTCACAAATTTTCATAGTCATTTCGTGGATATCTTTGCACGGTATGCGCAATATCCCGCTAGCAATTTTCATTTAATAATTACTCCATGAGTGGTTTTCCTATCAGGTATTTCGGATTTGGGCTAAAATCCGGACCTTGCTTTCAGTCGTTGAATTGTGTTTTTAACTCAATAACTCAAAAACACCCCACATTATAATTGTCTCATCGAGGCGAATAATTTGGTGTGGTCGGGTGCGTGATTGAAACTCGTTTGCGATTGGACATATGTGCATTGTGTATTGTGGGTTTTTTTTGTAAGGGATGCAAAAATAACCAATGTGGAGGTAGAAGTTGTTAAGTTTGATTATGAACTAAATGGATAATCAAATGCTGACGTGACACATTTTGGTTATTGGTTTTGATTATTTCCATTGCGGATGCTCTAATAAACTGAAAAGCAAAAACCTTATGATTTAATAATTAAACGTTCTGATAAAAAATATATATGGCTATTAAGCTGGTCCCCGATAACAAAATTTTGGCTCCGCTACTAATTGGACCAATCCTCTAATTTATTCTTTTTCAACAAAAACTAAAACCCACAACGTCTACGTATAACTTTTTTCTTCGTACTTTAACGAACAACTTGCAACAAATACTGCAGTAGTAAACTCCATCGAAGCGCCCTGTCCCTATCCAAATCCTGCCTTCTCCAATGCATATATGCCCTGAGTTAACAATTTGATTGCAGAGAGTCCTCCTCGCGGGGAGCGTTCGGACCCACTGTCTAAAGTTTTGACTTCAACATATCTGTCATCATCATTCTCCTCTCAGAAACAAACTTCGTAATTTAGGGGTTATAGAAAAACAGGGGAGAATGTGAAAGCTACTCGAAACTGTGGCACAAATAATGATCTGGTGACGCGCCACAACATATGATGAGCTTCCTCATTTCCAGCCCACCACCGAACCTTTTTTTTTTTTTTTGTTGCCACAATAAATAATTAAACATATCACGCAGATTACTTTGGTACAATTTTTTCATTTTTTCTGTCGACAGTCGAAGGTGTCTGGATCAGCTTAATTATACACACCTTAACTAATCACATCCTCATGAGTCTAGTCAAAGGCATACACCGTCTATGTCGCGAGAAATTACTTTATTAGGGCATGACTTTAAGGCCCCATTCCGCTAAGGTCATTCATTAATTCACAAGATATCACATTTAATCCACAATATATTTTCCTTGGCGAAACGGGGCTTAATAATCGAATTCTGGTCAATTGTGTAGGGAGCAACCCATCGACTAACCGGACAAATTATCGGGATTAATTAGGTCCAAATTCATTGTACATGTGCAGCGTACGTCCACGTAAAAGGGGCAAGAAATGAACAATGTTTTTTAGCATAAAATAAAATAAAAAGGTTTGGTTTACATTCAGCAGGATCACAATTTAAAAAGTTGTAATGATTTTGGCCACATACAAGTTTAGTTGATAGGCTCCACACGGATTCTAACATAGGAATCAAATTAACATATTATACGATTGGTCCTACTAACGACGGCTCAATAGTTAATGTATAATAATAGGTTGAAACCTTTTTTTCTTCTTCCTATAATTCAAGGTGTCCGGGTCAATTTGCGAGCACTTAAGACTAATCCCTACAGACTCGCCCACAGTCGTTTCACACGCTCATGCACAGAGGTAATATGATCTCAAAGGAGACTAGGGGAATTGAATCTGAGATCTTATGAGGGATTTGTTTTGAAACTTTAATTACTCTTTTGCACATATAACTATACATTGTCACAAATTCTCATAGCCATGTTCATGGATATCTTTGCACGGTACGCGCAATATCCAGCTAGCAATTTTCATTTAATAATTAGGCCCCGTTCCACTTTCTTTTTAAATCTTTCTTTTCAAAAAGAAGGAAATTTCGAACTCACATATTATGAAAATGAAAAATAATTTTTTGATTTTTTTTTGCATTGTTTAAAAGATCTTAATGAGATCTATCAAACAAGAGCCATATTGGTAGGAAAATTATTTGCGTAAACACATAATTTTTGAGCTTGAATTATCTTCATTTTCCTAAAGTTCATTTTAATTACTATGTATCCGGAACGGCATCTTACTCCATATGTAAGGTTCCAATGCAATGCAAGAAGTGTTGGTTTGTTGGATACCACCCCATTTGCTTGCAATAAGAATTGGATCATACAAATACTTTCCAAAGTTCAAATGGTGTTGTTTATGAAGGAGGACACAACAAGAGAAAATAAATGGAGAAATATCTCAACAATCTTCCGTATGTATATATACGTAATATAAAAGGTGGCCATTTGGTTAATCTATTAGGGTAAATTGATAAACGGGAAATGAAAAAACTATCGAGAAAGTTATAGAAATTTATTGAGAAACGTGCAGAGAGTAAAATATTTTTCTCAAAGATGGGAAAAAAACAAAGACGCTAGTTTCTCCAAGATTGAAACGGGAACTGTAATTTTAGAGTGTGTTCCACTAATTAAAATAAATATATTTTTTGAATTAAATATCATGTATTATGAGAGAATGACCTGTCTCATAAAGCAAAAAAAAAATATTAGTCCTTTAAAAATAAGAACCTTAGCAGAACGGAGCCTTATCCCTCAATTTTGAGAATGCATTTTCCCGAATGCATACGGAGAAGGCACCCAAACAGTTGAAAACCTTAGCGGAACGGGGCCTTATCCCTCAATTTTGGTGCTCCCGGACTACAGAATTATTAGACGAACCCTGCTACACACACCGACTATACACGCACATATTGTGCAGAGGTTTTTCTGTGGAGCCCACCACGAGTCCCACACAAACAATCCGAGCCGTTAATTAAATGTAAAATATTTTTTCGAGGGATTGCGCGAAAAATCATCTCAATTCCATACCTATAGATGCTTGATCTAATCATTTAACTTTTCATTCAAATTTCAGGATAATGAAAAATTAGATGATTGGATTTAGCATCTATAGGTCTTGGTTTAAGCTAATTTTATGCGAAAACCTTTGAAATAATATTTTATATTTAATGAATAGCTCGAATCGTTTGTGTAAGACCCGTGGTGGACCCCACAGAAAAAATATGTGCACAATCTGTACGTGTATAACTTTCTGAATTCATCCGTTACTACGTATACTAGCGGAGACTTTGTTTTTTCCTCCTCAATTCTTCCTGCTTTACCGGAAAAACACGCGGAATCAGCCCCATGTATTGTTAACCAAGTCCTCTTTCCACCACATGCATCCAGCTCTCTTCTCTCTCTACTTTTCTCTCCAATTCGAACGAGTCCTCTTTCCCCATCCTATTTTATGGAGTATACGCCTTCCCAAACATCCATCCGCTTCCCCCCAAACCCTTTCGAGTTTCAAACACAAAAACCTCTCTCTCTTTCTCTCTCTCTCTCTCTCTCTCTCTCTCTCTCTAACCACCTTCTGCTCAACCCTCAACTACTTCTTCTATCCCCAATCAATTCTCTCTCCTCTTAAACCCTCCTCCCTCCAAAACTCCCCAATTCTCATAATCCCAAACAAATCTTCGTAATTTGGTCAGCTTACGTGCAACTCGACTAATTTAAAAAGCATAAATCTACCGTCCACTAGTAGGAAATTCTCTCCCTATCTCTCTCTCTCTCTCTCTCTCTGTGTGTGATGGGAAACTACATCTCCTGCGCCTCCTGCGCCCTCTCAACCCCACAATTCAAACACTCCGCAGCGAGAGTAA
>JAOTQK010000002.1:6847076-6866163 GCA_025642025.1 Rhododendron ferrugineum
TTAAAAATGAAAAGTTAAAAAATAAGCTCCTAATCACCCTCAAAATCTGTATCAAACACGCCTTCCGAGTAGTTAAATATTAAAAATAAAGTAATATTATTGTGGTCTTTGTGGGACGGAATAAAGTCAAAAGGTTACTATGTTAAGTTGTTAATCTGGTGGACTCCACTAGTCTCCTCCACGATGAAGTCATGAAACCAAAGGAGAGAGAAAAAGAAAAAGCAGACCAGTGAACAAAACCACTATACCCAAAGCCACTTCGTCACTGTCGACACCCCATCATCACTGTCGAAATCTCCATACCTCCCATATCCGAGTGTATTTCAGTCGAAAACGGCATATTTGATCACCCTTTCCAGTCGAAGAAGCACCAAACCCTAGGGCTAAATGATGAAATCAGGTATGTAAGATCAAAACACTCCTCTTCGAACACTGTCGAGTGTATTTTTCGGTGGGTTTCGACCCACAGTCCGAATTTGTGGAAAAAAGGCCTAGAAAATAGGGTTTTTTTTCTCCTCGATTTGAGGCTTAAAAACCGGCCATTCCGACTACGATTCTGTGATTCCGACCATGCCGTTTGTGATTCTATAGACCAGTTTGTATCGTTTAGTGTGTGAATCGAACCGTGCAGTACGATTTGAATCGCGAATTACGCATTGCTGAACTGTGAGGGTGGTTGATTAAGAGGACTATACTAATGGGGCTTGATTTTGCAAAGTAATTGACTCCAAACCTTAGCTTGAAGCAGTGTGAATTGGGTTATGAACTAAAGAAGCAATATATGCATTATGTCAAGAAAAGGAAATTAGATGACAGGTCTGGGGAAAGAGTCTGAGGAAAGAGTATCTAAAGGGAGAAAATTGGGGACTGATTTGAGAACCATCCTTATAATAAGCAATGTTTTCAAATTGGGTGTATCGTTTTTTCACTTGTATAGTTCGTATCGAGGTACGTATTTTGAGATACATTTGCTTGAAGAGTAAGAGTTTCTATTGTGTAGTTGGACAATATTTTTAGGAGAGGGAGAATACTAAAGACAAGAATGGGGAAGGAGAGTATTTGTATTGCACTTGAACTCAAACTTATTTTTGGTTTGGTACAAAATGGTTAGAACCCATCCCTATTTGTACTACTCCATGGAAGACTCTAGTACAAAGTTATTTTCATACAAGATAAACTTTGAGGTAATTCTAGAATTACACATGAGACTAATTCTTAAAAAAAAACTCTAGATATTTCACAAGGATATTCTAGAGTTCTAGAGCTAGATATTTTAGAGTTTCTAAAAACTAGATATTTATACATTTTTTCAATAATATCTATCATATTTGGGTTTTGTCAATTGGAGCTTTGTCAAAATACTAAATTAGTTTATGTTTCAACAACGTTAATCATAATTAAAATATAATTAAGAGGTAGATATACCTAATAACACCAACAAACTAAGCTTACATTTAAAAAAATTTAAGATGAAGTCTCTCAACTGGGGCCTATTACATTAAGGCTTTATGTTCCCTTTGTTAGGAAAAGAAAAGTAAGACAAAATACAATCGAAGTATGGTTCTTTCTTTTTTACAATACCTACATTGAGGTTGAATTTCTATCGAAGGGTTTGAAAGATGCCATAATTCAATCGAACGACTTAGATTAATGCATTTGGGGTTCCGCTTCTTGAAATAAGGTCCGACTTTTTTCGAATAAGTAATCGTAGGATATGTACATAATTAGAATACGCGTATAAATCGTAGGATACGTGGTCGTATCGTTGGATTTCATACAAAAAGGATACATGATGGGATACGTATCCTTCCCCGAAGGAGACGATACAAATCGTAAGATACGTATTGTGTATCGTAGGTTTTTAACAACTATGATAATAAGTTATTAACTCAAGAGTTTTATAGCAAATTATTACTATTCCATAAATACATTAGTGCCATCACAATAAGAAGCGCATCTTAACTGGATGTCTTCCCTCGGGAAGGCATGCAGTTATTACTCTTTCTGGTGGAATTCTGTTGAGTAGTGCAACATTCTTATGCTTGAAGAGGGTTATATGTCCGCATGAATTATTTGGCATTGAAATGGAGGATTGAACAAGCTTTCAAGATATGTAATACAATCATAGGTAACATAGTCTGTACACTATGCACGCACTTTTCAATCTTTTCAGTGCATCTTGGTCCCCTAGGGATGTGTAAATACTAGTTCAATTGTTTATTGAACTCAGAGGCTGACTCCTTTCTTTTCGGATTCAAATGAATGGTTAGCGTAGTGCATTCGAATCTTGATATTCTTCTATTTTTCCAATTGAAAAGAGATTCTTTATGTGACTACTGCATATATGATGTTGGTTTTCTTCTTTGGTGCATTATCTAATTGCGTACTTGGAAGTTTAAGCTGCTTTCCTTTGGAATCTACTGCTTTCATGATCTGGATTTAGTTTTTGTATTGCCATCTCTCATTTACTTCAAGGGATAGGCCATGGCGTTTTGTTCTTTCTTGGATAATTCAGAATAGAATGCATTAAGAGTAAAAAGTTTTACTCAAGGTATAGACCAAAGCTTAACAGAAGAGAGTTGTATATAATCTACACGGTTTAATTTGGTCAGGGACCTCCATGCTGGATAAGTTTCTTTTGACCCCAAGTTTGATATCGTGATATGTTAGAAATAGATCCAAGTTAACACATTAACTCGGTGCTTATAAGATTATAGACTCTGGAATCGATAACCACTGTATGATGTTTCTTTCGATGCTTGGACTATCAATTAGTCAGTGAATTAACAGATGATCCTCGTGGCAGGGTAAGGTTCGATGCATCATGAATGGAAGGGTGGTACTGTTAACAGGAATTTTATTTTTCCTCAGCATGTATGGGTTACATAATAATTGAAGATGGTGTGAAGGAACTTCACTTGCAACTGATTAGATCAGACCAACTCCAGGGAGCCGAGCTAAATCTGAGATTTGTTGCATTTACTTGTTCACTTTGGGTGGGGTGATGCATCCTGCGTTGATTCGTGGATCTCTCTGCTGGTTTATTTTGTCTGGTCATGTTTTTTTATCAGCGCTTTCTTTAAGTTCAGATGCATATGGGGGTAGGATTGTTGAGTCACAAAACAGGTTAACTATCTACTCTAGTTCCTTGCTTCGCAATGGTTCTGATATCAGCTCCTCGATCTATTTTCAAACGTCAGGTTATTCTGTGTCGACTAGTTCTGTATCTTGTGAGGAACTGGAAGGTGTTGGATCATTCAACACCACTTGCCTTCTGAATTCGAACTTGTATTTAAATTCGGATCTTTATGTATTTGGTGCTGGAAACTTAAAGATACTCCCAAATGTTTCAATTTTATGTCCTTTAGAAGGCTGTTTGATAAACTTAAATTTATCGGGAAATGTTAAAGTGGGTCAATTTGCTGCTATTGTTGCTGGTTCTGTAATTATTGCTGCCGCCAATCTGACTATGGAACATGGTTCTTCTATAAACACGACATCATTGGGTGGATCACCACCTTCTCAAACTAGTGGTACACCATTTGGCTTTGATGGAGCTGGTGGAGGGCATGGTGGCCGAGGTGCCTCCTGCTTGAAAAGCAATCGAACAAATTTTTGGGGGGGAGATGTTTATGCTTGGTCTACTTTGTCCAAACCGTGGAGTTATGGGAGCAAGGGTGGTGGCACTGCTGCTGGACATCAGTTTGGGGGGAGTGGTGGAGGACGTGTTATGCTTGAAGTGAAGGACATGCTCTTTTTTAATGGATCTGTAACTGCAGAAGGAGGGGATGGAGGACCTAATGGGGGAGGGGGTTCTGGTGGAAGCATTATCATTCATGCCTTGAAGCTGTAAGTACATTCTACCTGCTCAGAGCAATCAAATGGTTGTTCTCTTTTGGTTTTTGTTTCTTTTCTTTTAGGTGCGTTGAATTATAGTTGAGAATAAGGTTCCAGTAGAAAGATAGCTACGCAAAATAGAGTCTGATTTTGTTTGGATCTTATGTTGTACGCTTCCTATTTATTTGTTTCCTTGGACTAAAAAAAGATGATGGTGGCACGGTAACAGTTGGAACTTGTAACCTAGTTATGTACTCTTATTTGTAGGATACTTTCCACTTAATTTTTTCCCATGTTTATTTGGATAGGAAAGGGTTTGGTACCATAAGTGCTGCAGGAGGGAGGGGGTGGGGTGGAGGCGGAGGCGGAAGAATATCACTGAACTGTTACAGCAAACAAGAGGACGTAAAAGTGACGGTTCATGGTACGTTCTGAGAACACATATGTAGTTGACAGTTTCTAGTGGAAGTAAACAGTTGCTTATGAGGTTATTTCTTAAGGCTATTCATGGAAATATCTTTGGTGCTTTCGACTTTATCGTATGTGATCGATATTTGTTTGACAGGTGGTTTCAGTATTGGCTGCCCTTGGAATTCAGGAGCAGCAGGAACTTACTTTGATGCCTCTGTGCGGAGTTTAAGAGTTGGGAATGACAATATTACTACCGAAACTGAGACTCCCTTGCTGGATTTTCCCACAAGTCCATTGTGGTCAAATGTTTATGTGGAGAACAATGCAAAAGTTTTGGTGCCTCTGCTATGGACAAGAGTTCAGGTTCTCAAATCATAGTCCCCTACATTTTGTTTTCTACTGGTTTGTATTGATTTCAATTTGCCTAACTTTTGTTTTTTCATGTCTGGATTAAATTTACTTTCTTCGCAACATGCTGTAGTGCATGTTGCCATAGAGGCTCAGCTGGTTATGAGCACTAGTAAGGGCAGAGGGGATCTGCTGCCTTCCTTTCTTTTCTTTCTTCTTTCTCTTGTATAAAGACGTTATGCTTTTGGTACAATATATGCTACCGAATCTTTTATCTATATCCCCACCCCCAAAAACAAATAAATGAATAAATAAAAACACTCTGGCATGGGAAAATCTACTCCTGCAGTACTTGTCCTTGTATGCATAATGAAAAACTATATAATAACTAATGACTTTACACACATGTAGTTACGTTTCTACTGTTAACTACCATCTGGCAAATAAGTTAGATTTACAACAACAGAAGACCTCCTGAAAAAAGAAGGAAACCAGAGATTTGGGTTCTCTACTTCATTGTTAAGTATTTATCTTAGTAAGTAGAAACGGGGATATTTTACTTGTTTTCCATGCGCATGAAGGATTTATTTTTCCACTTTTCATTATCCGCATAAGTAGAACAGAGATATTTTACTTGTTTGCTATCTCATTTTGAAATAGTTCAGGTTCTATGTTAAAGATGGCTATTTTTAAGAATGAATCACTTCTTGAGTATGTGAAATACAAATAGACAATACTATCGAACACACGTTCAGTTTTCTGTTAGAGATGAGTTCACATTTCAACTTGGTAAATTGATATCTCATTCTGCAGATGAATTTTCTTTCCACATAAAATTGTTCTTTTTTTTTTTTTTTTCTTGATCTGCTCAAATTACTTTCTTTGTTCAGAGAACTCAATTTCCGGAAATCATTATCTATCCTAGTTTTTATGATCCATTTGAATGCATACTCTTATCGAAATATACTTAATAATATTTTATTGCATCCTTTGGTTTTATAGGTGAGAGGTCAAATTAGTTTACTTAGCGGGAGCAGCATTATCTTTGGACTGTCTGAGTATCCAATCTCGGAGTTTGAGGTTGTAGCGGAAGAACTTTTGATGAGTGATTCCAGTATAAAGGTAGGAAAATGACATGAATTTAAGCGCTGTCTCATGATGTATTTGCCTTGTCCATTCTTTTTCTTGACCATGTGAGCTACGCACCTTGATGAAGTACCAGTAACTGGCCTTTTGTTTGTTTTCTGTTGACTGATTTCCTCACATGATCCACCGTCAGAATTAATAACCTTTTGCAGTAACCCTCACTCTTTTTCAAGGATAAGGAGCCAAAACATGTCTTTTTTTTTTTGGCTCGGCAACCAAATCATCTGTCTTGTGAATATTGATTACGCCACTGGCCCACTCATATAAATTAGAAGGGGAAACTATTTGGCTGCCTCTCTACTTGGACCTCCAGCTAATCTGCTTTTCTTCCTAAAGTTGCATTGACAATTGGCATCCTCTAATTTCGGAGTTGGGTAATATGCATATTTCATATTCTGGTCTCAGTTGATCAAACGTAAATGGATGACCTTAGCAACGTTTTCAAAATGGCAATTTCATTGTTATTCAACAGTAGCAGCAAAACCCATGTAGTCCCCAATCATTGGGGGTATGGGCGGGAAAAGATTGGAGAAAGACCTAACCTCTGGCAATATGTACAAAGTGGGCTACTCTCAGAATACCTCTGAAACAGTGGCCCCCCTATACCTGTTTTTCTGCGGAACCATGCCCCCAAATCAAAGCTAAATGGCATCAGAGCGGGCAGGCCTAGAGACCCAATTTAATTTCTTTGCACATTACCATGTTTCCTTCATTGATAGTCCAGAGCATCAGTATGCACAATTGGCAATTTCATTGTTATTGAAGTTAAAAAAGGATTCAGCAGGTGAGAGCTAGAAAGTGTATAATACTCGTGGAATAGGACTATAGGAGTTGTTATCTTTGATTGCTAGAGTGTATAATACTCGTGGAATAGGAGTTGGGGGGGACGAGATGCGGTGGAAGTTGGCTAAATCAGGATCGTTGGAGGTGAAATCCTTTCCCCAATTGTTATGTGATTTAGGTAGTACTTCTCTCCCTTGGAAAGCAATTTGGAAAACTAGGGCGCCTTTGAAAGTGAGTTTTTTTGTGTGGTGTGCGGCCCAAAGCAAGATTCTTACTTTAGACAATTTGATTCGAAGGAGGAGAATCATTGTTAACTGGTGTTGTATGTGCAAAAGGGATGCGGAGACGGTCGATCATCTCCTCATTCATTGTGCGGTGGCATGGGAGCTTTGGTGCTTGGTATTGTCATGGTTTGGGTTGCTATGGGCTATGCTGAGGAATGTATTGGAACTCTTAATCGCGTGGAGGGGCGTCAGAGTTGGGAAGAGTAGACAGCATGTTTGGGCCATGGTTCCTCTTTGCTTGATGTGGATTATATGGCGAGAGAGAAATTCGAGATGTTTTGAAGGAATCGAAAATTCGTTGGTTAGACTTAAAAGTTTTTTTGGTGAATAGCTTGTATAGTGGGAGAAAAAAGAGTGTAATCCTTCTCTTGATTAGTTTTTAGATTGGTTTGTTCTTTTCAATTCACACGGTGGTGTATAGGGCCTTTTTGTCTTCGGCCTCTTTTTGTATTTGGGCGGCATTCCCTTAATGCCTCATTGCTAATATAATCATTTACTTATCAAAAAAGAGAGAGAATATTATCGTTGTTATGGGGAAAAAAAAAAACGATGCACCTGAAATGTTGAATGGGAAAAAAATTGTTTTGTTCTTCATGGTATTCTGATTGAGTTCTTCTCTTCAACTGAAGGTTTATGGTGCATTCAGAGTCTCTGTCAAAATGTTACTCATGTGGAACTCCAGAATCCAAATCGATGGTGGTGGAACTGTTACTACTTCCATCCTTGAAGTGAGGAATCTTGTTGTTCTTACGGTAGGGCTGTTGCAACTCATATCCTTATTTAGTGGTGAAATCAGAGTCTGAGTTTTTTTCTAGTTTGATCCCTTTTCTTTGCAGGAAAACTCAGTCATCAGTTCAAACAAAAATTTGGCTGTGTATGGTCAGGGATTTCTGAAGTTGACCGGACATGGTGATGCAATTAAAGGCCAGCGACTTTCCTTGTCACTGTTTTATAACATTACTGTAAGATCTGATCTTACATGTATGAGGGTATCTTTATAGATCCTTGTCTGCAATCATGTATATGATTGACATACTTGGTTTGTAATCTCTAAAATAATAATTTGAATCAAAAGATGCACTATTTTGTTTAGTAATCATTGAAAACTTCTGTACATGCAAAAAAAGAACAAAGAAAAGATGCATGTCTTGTGCACTCATGCTTGTTTGCAGTTGATTAAAGGCTACCTTACTTATCTATTGGCTAAGCTGGTCCTTGTAGCCCCCAGATGTCGGTGGTAGTGTTTTTGTGCGTTATTTTAAATAATTGTCAGTCTACATAAACCATTTTTGCTTTATCCAGTTAATAATGTTTGTGTTGCCTTTTTTATCCATACAATGTTTTACATCTTAGATCTGTTGACAGGTTGGGCCAGGTTCTCTACTCCAAGCTCCATTGGATGACGATAATAGTAAGAGCATGTGAGCATGATATCTGGCCCATTTTTAAGTACTGCAGATTATGAAATTCATTTCGTGTCAAAAACGTGTTTTTGCTCCTGGATTTGATACTGCCCTTTTTGTTAGGGTAACTAAATCGCTTTGTGAGAGTCCCTCATGTCCAGTGGATTTAATAACACCACCTGATGATTGCCATGTTAATTACACGCTGTCGTTTTCACTGCAAGTAAGATTCTATTATTTTTACTTTATTAGCTGCAAGGAGTTCTTCCTTTTGTCCTTACATAAAATTTTGTTGCTTGATGCCTTGATGGAAATCAGCCTTGATTGGGTTTTTAATTTCTTTATAGAAATTAAAGCCTTTTACAAAAAATAGGGTAATGGAACAGGTAACTTTGAGCCTTTGACCATCACAACATGCCTGCTTGACCGATTAAATTTAAACCGTTGATGGAGATATACTGTATGCAACACACTAATATCCTGTAGAATGTAATTTTGTATTCCATACCTTTGTTAGTTTTATATTCAGTATGAAACATAATAGACTTACAAACTCTTCAAAATAAGAGGGAAGCAAAATTTAATGAGCAAATTATATTATATCGAATACATGTAGGGTGTGAAATGTTGGTATGCTGATAGTTGAAACAAATGCATACTTATTTCTTTTGTTGCTTTTGGGAGCTCACTTTTTGTTCCTTGTTATGCATTGGCATATTCAACATAACAAGGTTGTATGCATTTGCTCCAGATAATTGAACATGTGGTGGTACACATCCTATAATGTTTCAAATGATTGATACCATCACCGTATCCTTGCACATTCTTAGAGCTTGTCCCACGTTGGTTTAGTTATCACCTTCAAAGCTACTAAATGAATCTGGGCATCTTTTCTATTCATTGCTGATTGCCAATTGGTTTTGAGTTGGATGTTTGAACCTAGTATCAGAGCTACGATTTCAAAAGCTTTTGGGGGCTATATTTTCCTAATGATCGCTTCTCCCTTTGTTTGTGCCTTTAGCGTACCTTTGGTTGTTATGATCCCTATGTCGTGAATCCTTTGTTTCTTTCTCCATTGGTAGTAGAGTGATAGAGCTTGTTCCACCTCTCACCTTCAAAACTAGTATATGAGAGTTTGAGCTAGTTCCACATCTCACCTCCACTCATTGTTGAATAGTTTTGAGTTGGATGCTTTGTGCATATTGCCAAAGGTTAGGTCTATCTCCGATCTTCCCCTGCCCATACCCTCAATTGGGGACTACATGGGTTCTGTTGTTGTTGTATTCCGCATTTACCATCATTTCACATATTACCAACATTTCTATGTTGTTGTTTGGTGGTTGTGAATCTTGAGCTCTACCATATTGCTATTTTGAGTGGCTGCTGAAAGCACAATTCTTGTTTGTGAGCAACTGAGTGACACGAACATAATATCTGAAAGGCTTGAATTTTCCTTCTGTCTACCTTTCACGTACATTTGGCGAACTAACTTCTAGTTATTGTTCAATTATGCAGATTTGCCGGGTCGAGGACATTCTTGTGAATGGCCTCATTAAGGGGAGTATCATCCACATTCACAGGGCAAGGACTGTCATTGTTGATACTGGTGGCATGCTAAGTGCATCAGAATTTGGTAAAATTCTCTGATTTCTTAAGTCTTGATCCCTTACCAAATTCTATGTAAAAAAACATTTCAGTTGTTTTGCTTTAGTTTTTGAGTCTCTGAAGGTTCTATAGTAAAGAAGTCTTTGATTTTTGCATAAAAGTACATGTATTTTGGACTCAAAGAAGACCTTTTTCAGGATGCGGAAAAGGTATCGGTAGGGGAAACTATTCGAATGGTGCTGGTGGTGGGGCTGGACATGGGGGGAGTGGGGGCTCAGGGATTTTCAATGGGATGGTGGCTAAAGGTGGCAATATATATGGTGATGCTGATCTACCTTGTGAGTTAGGAAGTGGAACTGAGGGCCCTAATGACTCTAATGGAAACGTGGCTGGAGGCGGAATAATAGGTAAGCTGTTCTTGAGCTTTGAACTTCTACAGAAATGGAAAGAAAAAGAAATAAATCGTTAGTAAATCAGCATGCTCGTTCATCTTGTGTTATTATCATCAAGTAATTCTTAGGAGAAGCTTTTCATCTTTACTGCTTATCAACCATCTTTTCCTATATTCTATAAACATAGAATGGTTTGATTGGTGCCGTGAAGTTGGAATAAAACAAAATGAAGGATAGGTACATGTATTTCAAGGATGCCTCCGTGGAGTTTGAACTTAGAAACCGAATTTGGCTTTTGGAGGCTAGAGTGTGATATTTGCCATCTATTTGGACTTTGGTTCTTCTCCTTTTTATGGGGATTCTTCTATTAATCTGTTTAGTTGTAGTGATTGGAAATCGGTTTGTGAATTGTGGTTAAAGGCTTTGATAAATTTGTTTACTTTTTCCTTTGTGTTGCTCCTTGGGGGACTTCTTATCCTCTTAACTTCTTTTATTCTTCTTTTCTTCTGTTGTTGCTCCAATAACTTCAGGAGGCCATCACAAACCCCAAGGTGATTCATAAATAAAGAGTAAAAAAGAGATGCAGTTGTGGGGTTTATATAGTTAGGCTTCACACTATATACTTAGTTGATTCTGTTGTATGAGTCATGCTTACCTTTTGCTCTTCTTTCCTGTGTACTAGTGTTGGGATCCATGCAGTGGCCTCTTTTAAGGCTCCAAATAAATGGCTCTATGAGTACTGATGGTCAAAGCCGTACAAAACCAACAAAAAACGGCAATGGTACTTTGATTGGTGGGCTTGGTGGCGGTTCTGGCGGGACAATTCTTCTTTTTCTTCAAGCACTTGTCCTTCAGGAGAACTCCTCTTTATCTGTCAATGGTGGCCATGGTGGTCCTCTTGGTGGTGGCGGTGGTGGTGGTGGAAGAGTCCACTTTCACTGGTCCAAGATATATGTGGGGGACGAATATGTTCCTCTGGCAAGTATAAGTGGAACCATCAACACCAGGTATGCAGCCTGTGTCTCCTAACTGTGGCATCATCCATGATTACTTTTGCATCTATCATAGTGATCAAAGGCTAACTGAGGCTCAGCTAGTATGAGAGCTATGTTTCTGAGAGGTCTTGGGTTCAAAGTCTCTTCATTTGCATTTCTTCTCCTTTTTAATTATGCTTGATGCTTCTCCCCATCGGCCCATCGTATCCTGTTTCATTGTGGATAGCTGCGTCTTCACGTGCTAGGCAGATTTCATAGCAGTTTAAGCTTTTGGGACAAAGAGAACTTAACATGGTATTAGAACTTAGGTTGGGAGAGGTCTTGGGTTCAAGTCTCTTTGTTTGCATTTGGTATGCATTTGTATTCTGCTTGAAACCTTCTCATCTTGTTTCGCTCTATCTATGGTTATTTACATCTCCACTTGCAACTTAACATGGTTTGATATAAATTGTGGGGCCCATATCCTAACAACTTAAGTTTTTGGGAGATTTGCAAACTTAACATGGTTTCAAAGCTCAGGTTGTGAGAGGTCTTGGGTTAAAGTCTTTCCACTTGCATCTGGTCCCCATTTGCTTTCTGCTTCTCTTGTTTGTATAACTTTTGGGGCTAGGTTCTACCCAAAATTGTGTAACATGGTAATCAGAGCTAGGTACATGGTATGGGTAAGGTGCATTTCTTTGGCATGCACGCCACAAGTGCTGGCGAGTGAGCATGCCAAAGCGAAGTCCCACATCACCTCGGTACCAAAGTGATGTAAAGTATATAAGCTTGAAGGTACCCTCACTTCAATAGCTAGCTTTGGGATTGAGTTCTTCCCAAGACCGTGTAAAATCTTTCAAATATCATTTGCTTATTTTTTTATTTAGATGTAGCCGTATTTGCCCAAATGCAGAGTCCATTTGTTTTCTTTTCAGGAAAATCCTTTTTGGTGTGGAGTTATGAGTACCAAGTGTATAGCTCTCTAACTTAATTGTTTTATCCGGCTGTTGGAACGGACTGTGCTTCCTCTTTGTATAAGAACCATTTGCTTTTAACTAAATTTAATTTCAATGTCTAACAGTGGGGGTGCTGGGGATGCTGGCGGTCTTCATGGAGAAGAGGGGACTGTTACAGGACAGAAGTGCCCTAAGGGCCTCTTCGGTACATTCTGCCAGGTGTCTTTTTTTTCTATTTTCTTTTGGCTTTGGATGGTTGCTGTCTAAAGTTGAACTTGAACTGCGACGCTCTTTTGTTGCTTTCATTAACAGCATTATACAACATAATGTTATCTGGAGGAAAATGTAAAATATTTTTCCCTCGCAATCATCAAAAAATTTTCATTCTTCTTTCTTTTAGGAATGCGCCATTGGCACTTACAAAGATGTCGAAGGCTCCAATGCAAGTCTGTGCACTCCTTGTTCCCTTAAGATTCTTCCAAATCGTGCAAGTTTTATATATGTACGAGGTACTATGGGCTTGAGTTATCTTTTCCCTGCGTTCTTGGTGTTTATTTACTTATCCTGTTTTTCTTTTCCCTTCTCTTCATTTTGTCTTGGGATTATTTTAGTTTATTCATTGTCACATGGATTCGCATCTATTGTAGGGGGAGTGACTCAGCAATCTTGCCCCTATAAATGTATGTCAGAGAAGTACAGGATGCCAAACTGCTATACACCTCTTGAAGATCTGATTTACACATTCGGAGGGCCTTGGCCTTTTGCACTTTCACTGTCATGTATTTTGGTGCTTCTAGCTTTGTTGTTAAGTTCTTTGCGAATCAAATATGTTGGGTCCGATTCTTCGTATCTCACTGCTAATTCAATTGACCGCCAAAGTCATCACCATTTGCCTTCTCTCCTTTCCCTATCAGAGGTACATTGACCTCTGCAAACATTCCTTTGTTACAATTTTTATGTATGTAGTGTAGTACATTTTTTTGTTTTGTTTTTTGTAAGGAGCTGTAAGTGTGTTGTTCTTACACACATGGTGTCCATAATTACACTCATAGGTACGGGGGACCAGAGCTGAAGAAACTCAAAGTCATGTTCACAGAATGTACTTCATGGGTCCCAATACTTTCAGGGAACCCTGGCATCTTCCTTACTCTCCTCCCAATGCAATTATTGAGATCGTGTAAGAAACTACTTAATTACTCATAGGTTGTGAACTTTTGCTTCCTTTGGTGCTCCTAACAAGACAGAAGCACAAGTTATTCATATATGCAATTGCTCTTGTTATTGGTTGAGGGAGAACTCCATATTAAAGACTACGAATAGAAGAACCTTTCTCCCATAGTATCAAAACAAATTTCTGCTAAATTTACTTATTCCATATCATTGCTTGCAGTTTGCCTTAGTGATTTCCAAAAGGTTTTGAGTTGCAGGTATGAAGACGCTTTTAACAGATTTATTGATGAGATCAATTCTGTTGCTGCATATGATTGGTGGGAAGGTTCAGTGCACAGCATACTATCGGTACTTGCGTATCCTTGTGCCTGGTCCTGGAATCAGTGGCGTAGGAGGAATAAAATCCATCGCCTTCAGGAATTTGTGAAATCAGAATATGATCATTCTTGTCTGAGATCATGCCGGTCACGAGCTCTATACAAAGGAATGAAGGTTTGAAAACACTCCATCACTTTCCATTGCAATATGCCAATATCTAAGTCCACGTGTAGGTTTCCTCCAAATATGCCTGGAAGATACTTGCATTGATGTAGACTTTCCTTACTTGGGAATGGGATTGGTTGATGATAATGAGGGACACCAATGATATTTTTTTTTGAAAGGCACATCTACTTTTCATCACGTCCTCTGCAGCGCGTCATATCCTGAGTTTAGTTTCAGTAATCTAGGTTCTTTGAGAATATTGCAATTGGACTAACGTTGTCTAATCAGTCATACCAGTAGGTATTAGCTCAGGTTTGATCTCCGGCCAACGTAGGTGGTAAGGGATATTGAGGATTGAAGTCAGTATGGTATATCCAAAGGACATTCGCGTGTTTGTCATCAAGAAAAAGAAAGGATAAAATGGGGATATAGAAGCGCATAGGCCTCACCAACACAACACAATAGCAAGAATGTATCAAAATCAAGGAGGCATGACATTTTCAGGCTTAGCCCATAAGATTTCTCTAAAGATTTCCCTTCTTAGAATTCTAGCTAATCATGCATCCTAAAATTCTAGACTTACAACACAAATTTAATGAGAGCATTTTCCCATGTTAGAATTCTAGCTAATCAATCATCCTAACCTTTTCCGCCTGCTATGTGATGTACTTGCACAAATTGCAATTTGAGCAGGTTGGAGCTACCCCAGACTTGATGGTTGCGTACATTGATTTCTTCCTTGGTGGTGATGAGAAGCGTTTAGACATGGTAACAATTATACAGAAGAGATTTCCAATGTGGATAATTTTTGGTGGGGATGGCAGCTATATGTCACCCTATAATCTTCACAGCGACATGCTATTGACAAATCTTCTTGGCCAGGTATCTTGGCAATTAAAGTCAGTGTAGTTGCAGGAGTTGTTCATTCGCATATTAGTTGCAGGAGTTGTTCACTCGCATATTTTTATCTGACATGAAGGTTATATCTTTTCATCCGCAGCATGTCCCTGTAACTGTCTGGAATCGCTTGGCAGCTGGCTTGAATGGCCAATTAAGGACAGTTAGGCATGGGGCCATTCGTTCTGCTTTAGTCCCTATTATTAGTTGGATCCGAAGTCATGGAAACCCCCAGCTTGAGTTCCATGGAGCTAGAATTGAGCTTGGATGGTTTCAGGCTACTGCTACTGGCTATTACCAGCTTGGTATCTTGGTAGTGGTTGGTGATTACTCTTTCAACATTCTGCATCAATATGATTTGTCAGACAGAAGTCGTGATGAGTGTTCAAGGTAACTTTGTGTAGTTTTATTTAAGACGTTTCTTCATCCAGTGTATCAAATCGTGGTTAGTATAATTCACCATATTTAACACCTTAATATCACAATATTATTTGGCTTTGATTTGGGGAGCATGGTTCCGTAGCAAAACAGGTATAGGGGGCCACTGTTTCAGTGGTATTCGAAGAGCAGCCACTTTGTGCATATTGTCAAAGGTTAGGTTTGTCTCCAATCCTCCCCCGCCCATATCTCCAATGATCAGGGACTACATGGGTTCTGCTGCAGTAGTTTTTTTTTTTTTTTTATAAGCAAAAAGATTTTATTAATCCCGAATTCGAAAATTACAAAGATTAAAAGGACAAGGGCAAATGAAAATAAAAATTACTTAATCTTTGCAACTACCCGAGACCCTATCCGTGAAAGGGCAACAAAACCCTAATACAACCCCACAGCCACCTGCCATCCAAAATCCTGCACCTAATTGAATCCGAAATGCCGACGCCCTGCCGTGAGGATCACCGTGAACCCGCCGTATGTTGCCGATCCCAAAAATGCCCCGAGAGACTTTAGCTACAGACATCTCACAACCCAACCAGGCCCCACCATCCGAAGTCACCGCCGTGCACCTCTGAACTTGCTGCAACCAAGCCGTGAACCCAACCCCTGAGAAAGACACCACCATCGCCTCCATAGCGCTGACACTCCCCTGCACCGTTGCAACTGCTCCTTGCTTCCAAGCCTCTGCCGTCGCCCACAAACCATCCATAAACCTTCTCAGAAAACCCCCAAACACCTACAAACCCCTGAATCACCCCCGAGTTTGAACAGCAAAGCACCGAAACCTGTAAAAACAAAACAAAATAAAACTCAATCCTAAACAACTACTAAACCAAACCCAGATCCACCGCCGCCATCACCGCCTCTTAAAACCTCTGAACACGAAACCAAGCCAAACTCCGGCCAAAACCACAACCCCACACCACCATCCAAACAGCCCCATCAACCACAGCCCCAACCAACTGGTTCTGTTGTTGTTGTTAATCTCAGAATATTTTTTGTCAACTGTAAATCCAGTTGTCCCATATGCTATGGGGTTCTGGAAAACTGATGGGTTGGTTAATATTGTATTGCAATCTTTAGATGATTGGGATGAGGATGTTTGAATTGTGGTTTTGTCTTCTATTTCACAGCATTCATTACCTCACAAGGTTTTAAATAATGGTTTCGGGACACGTAACGATCATGGTCACTGTGTAACGGTATCGGGAGTATCAATTGTAGCGATTGCGAATTTGTAAAATGCATTGTTGACAATATTTTTTTAATAGTTCCTCAATCATCCGCAAGGGTCGAGTATCAGCTGTAATGGTGGTAAACCGGTCTGTGAATCGAAAAACTAACAATATGTATTGGAAGCATGTGATTTTTTTATCTCGCAGATATATCAGGGTGTAAACGGCAAATATAAATTCCCCCCTCTAATAGATTTTTGGCAGAGAAAGAAAGTAACGGTGCTCGTGTGCTTCCTGTTGATTAAAATTAGTGACAAGTGCATCAACAACCAACAAACCGTACCAAAGTTGCAAAATAATGAGAGTCATTGCACAGTTTAAGTCCCACTGAAGTGGCGTGCTAGGAGATAGGATGCCTTATAAACCCTTCAGAATTATTTGCACAAATTGGCTGCTCCTAGATTAGAGCATGCACTCCGATACTCAAAATCCATCTTTCTTTCTGCACATCGCAGTGGCCCTCAGGTCGTATGTTTTTTGTTTTTGTTGTCATAATTAGTATATTGCAATCTAGACAATGCAATGGCAAGTTTTGCAGGCTTCACGATTGTGATTTTTCCTGTGTTCCATATTCTAGGAAAGCTGGAGCTGCAACACAGAAAAGTCATCAGAAACTGCATCAGATTAATCAAACAAGTAATGCATTATCACGCAAGAGGATATCAGGTGCAGTTAATGGAGGTCTAATAAATGATGCCACTGTGAAATCTTTGGATGTTAGAACAGACTTTCTACTCCCACTTTCCCTATTATTGCACAACACAAGACCTGTTGGACGTGAGGTACTTGGATGATATTAAAGGAAGCTCCTATTTGCCTTGATTGGGTGTTATTTATTAACAATCTAATATCCTAAATATTTTGTGTTTCAGGATACCCTGCAGTTGTTGATTTCTATCATTCTTTTGGCAGACCTTTCCGTCACCCTCCTTACGTTGCTCCAATTCTATTGGATATCTCTTGGGGCTTTTCTCGCTGTTTTGCTTATTCTTCCTCTGTCCTTGCTTTCTCTCTTCCCAGCAGGCTTAAATGCCATATTCAGTAAAGGGCCTAGAAGATCTTCACTCGCTCGGGTCTACGCTTTATGGAATGCTACCTCTCTATCAAATGTTGTAAGTTTTTACCATGTCCGCAGTTAATTTTGCTGTATTTAAAGTTGCATATTTTACAGTTGTACTATTAAAGCTCTTATCTTTGCTTTGGTACATTTTATTTGTCTTTCTTAGGGAAAATATTGAGGAAATAAAGAGGAAAACACTTTTGAATTGACGAACTCATGCTTTTGAACGTAGGCGTCGCATCTTTCGGAACGTGTATACCAATACGCAATCCGCGGGGCTATTTGCGAATTCTGGTCACACTGGGTTCAGTTCCAAAGCGAGAGAATGGATTCAATTTTTTCCTTAGTCCAAAAGGGAGGATGCCTTATGTTTTGGTTTTAACTCTTGAAGACGCTGCTAGCAGTTTTTTCCATAGTCCAAAAGGGAGGATGCCTTATGTTTTGGTTTAACTCTTGAAGACACGGCTAGCGGTTTTTTGGTTGACTTTGGTTCATGGACGATAGTTGTGTTATCACTTTCATCTCGTCATTCTACCTTTCTTTGCAAGTCAATGACTATATCAAGGAAGGTGGTGGTGGTTGTAGGAAGAATAATGTTGAAAGTTGTGTATGGGGGTGTGTGAAAAATATCAAGTGTGTGCAAGTGTCTATCAAGTGCAAGGGTAAGAGTATAGAGCCATGACTCACACCACTTGTATGGGTGAGAGCTTTACTTGAGGAGTTAGGTTTTGGTGTGCAAGTACCTGTCCCTAGTTATTGCAATAATCAGGCAGCAATCCATATCGCTTTAAATCCGGTATTTTCATTAGAGAACCAAGTATATTGATGTAGATTGTCACATTGTTCGAGAAACGATTGATGATGGTGTGTTGGCTACTCCCTTTGTGTCTACAGGAGCTCAGTTGGCTGATATCTCACCTAGTTGTTATTCAAACCACATTTAGAGTTATGTAAAGCTGGGACTTCGTGATATCTATTCTCCAGTTTGAGGGGGGAGTGTTAGAATATAGTCAGTATTGTCTTTGTCCCACATTGGTTATTCTTGTCTTGTAATGAGGTATCGAGTAATAAAAATAATACATGTTATGTGTTAGGATTAATTAACGCCTTAAACACTTTTGTCTCTCTCTGATAACAGCGCGGTTTAAGCATATAGGATATCTCATCAAGATGGAGATTAATGATTTTCCCATGTAATAAACCCTAGCACAACTCTGCCTTGTTCTTCTCCCGAAGGTGGAATGACAAGAGAAAAAACCATACAATTATTGTGTTTGATCCAAAGTCAAAATAAACACTAGCCATCTCTTCATGAATTAAACCAAAAGATATGGCAGCTTCCCGGGCTTTGGAAATCCATGGACAAGATTCTCTTCTATCTCTTGGGAATTCAAACCATACCCAGAGATTGAAGAAAATCTGAGTGTCAGATTCTCTCTTCGTTTGTTCATTCCAAAGAGGCTCTACTGAAAAAGGAGAGTTTCCTCAAAATGGCCCCTTGAAGTGTTTCAACTTTCAACTCACATACCTTTAAAGCATGTGATGCAATCCGACAAAGCAGTGTTATCATTTCTGATTGGAGGGTAGAGAAATCTGTTATATGTTGTATTTGAGTGATGCATTTGTACAAAGTGGAGTATCTGACACTTACCCCACCCCCCCCTCACC
>JAOTQK010000002.1:6874821-6888730 GCA_025642025.1 Rhododendron ferrugineum
TAAATTACAAGATATAATTAATTGAAAAGTGGCACGAACTTCCAAAAATGACAAGTAAATTGGGACGGAGGGAGTATCTGAAAGTACGTAATACTAAAGCTGTATATGTAATTATTGTGTTAGGAGCGGTTATGGAACCTTCCCCGTACCCATGCCACCTTTAAATATGTTAGGACGACGGGCCATGGTCTCTCTGTGTTGGCAAATTCCAAGACAAAAACACACATTTAATTGTATTTTTGATTATTGAGTTGTAATTTCTTTTTGTCTTTTCTAAGAACATAGAGAGTCTGTATATGATTAGAGTGGGATGAAATTTTTTTATGTAATTGAGAGTGAGTGTTTCGTATGGGTTGACAATGAAAGAATTATTCTTGAGAGGAAAGGAATTGGTGCTCACGGAAAGATTTGCGACACATGGAAAGTGTTGCATCTTCTAATTAACTGCAAGGTTTTGTTGGGTGAGAAAATAGAATGGTAAGATTGAATTACCGATTGGTAAATATATAGGAAGACTTTTTTTTAAGCCACGGCATCTCCAAGGCTATATACAAGGCTTTTTCTATGTAAGGACATTTGGACATAGCCACACTTTTTATTTGGAGGAAAGAAACTTTCAAGTGGGACTCTTGCTTTTGTATCTTTGAGTACATATTGATCTATGGATCATTGAGCACAAAATCCATCTCCAAGAGGTTTCAAAATCATCTCAAACCTATTTCAGAAAAGCCCTAGGTGGATTCTTAGGCAAGTTAAAGTCCTTCGGTGGATTTCAGGAGGCAAATGAAAGGCTTGTGGATTCAAAGCAACGGCGGTCGAACACTGGATGTGGTGAACGAGGATTCGATAAATAGAACTTAGGGCGATTGGTAAGGATTCATAATCGTAGGTAAGTTTGCTTGTAACTACATATTGAGTATATTGCTGATCAAAAAAAAAAAAAAAACTACACATTGAGTATAGTGTTTTGATTCCTTCCAGTGGTTTTTATCATTTTTGGGATTTTCCATGTATATTCTGGCGTTCTCTGTTTATTGCTTTTGTTCGTGCAATTGATTTATTTATCGGTTGGTGGAATGATTTATTAAGGAGATCAAAACCTAGGCGATCTAGGATCTTTCAAAATATTTTGACATTTAATTTTAAATCGTTAAACGATGAGAAATTCTTCAGTGCCGAGCGGGTATTTCCCACGTGGCACCCGCTCGGTGAATCCGAGCCGTCCGATACACTTTTAGACGGCTCGGATTAAAACCCTCTCTCTCCTCACCCCCAAACACTTTCTCTTTCCTTTTCTCTCTCCAAATCTGAGCCGTTAAAAAATGAAATGGACGGCTCGGATGGCCGAGCGGGCACCACGTGGTACCCGCTCGGCACTGAAAATTTTTCCAACGATGAGGTATTACTGCAGAACACAATTTTTCTGTAATTCAGTGTGTGCGTGTTACATAAAACGAGGTGGTTTTGTCGTATTTTCTCAAAAAATTTCACTTCCTCAAAAAAATTGTCACTCTACTATTTACTGAAATTATAGCTTTATATATCATTTATTACTGCAGTTATCTTGGCATTTATTGTGATCAAATTTCAATTTACTGCACTTATCTTGCATGGGCGTTTCCGCTAATGAATAAATTGTGGATTATAACTTTTTTCTTTTGTTTTTATTCAAATTTTTTTCGCATGTGTTAATTTTCCGCTTTTTGGGTTTTTTCTTCAATATTTTCCAAGAAAAATTGGTTAAAATTCAAAATATTTTACTTTTTCGATTCCTCTCATCGAGACAAACCAATAGTACATTAAATTTTGGCGCAAAATTAACAAATGCGAAAAAAATTGAATAAAGACAAAAAAAAAGTCAATAGTCCACAACTTATTCAATAGCGGAAACACCCCTAAATCATCCAAATGACCCATCACATGCCAACGAGCTTGTCACCCAACGGCACTTCCCCACTTCTTCCACATGGAAGGTGAGGGTTTGATTCTCGTCAAGAGCGTGAGTGCTTGATGTGGTGGTTGATGGATGCCCTTTGGGCTTGCCCATCTATATGCCACTCATACCCCTTTCCCATCCCCGCAAGAGTAGGCTAGACATTTATCGAATGGAAAAAAAAATAAAGGACCCATTACATAGAACCAAGAAGCCACGTAAAAGGACGTCCTGTTTTCTGAGAGTTTGAGAACTACAAAACTCATGCCACTTTAAACCATCGACACTGCACTTACATTTCTTCCTTTTCTCTAAGACATAGTGTCATGGATAACTTAAAATGTAAAGTGACATCAATAATCTACTTTGAATATTGAATTTTTAGAATCATGTGAAAATTTAATTTTTGCTTACGAGAAAAAGAGTGCTAAATGTTTAAAAAAAAAAAAAAGGGAGTGCAAAAAGTTTTGTTCCTTTACCATTTGTACTCCTTTTTATTGTCTTCATTTAAGTGTAACTATAACCTTGCCCTTCCACGCAAAACAAGCTAAATTTATTCCTAGAAAGATGGAGAAAATGTAAGGACCCGTATTTTCAGATATTATAAATAAAGATTTATTGAGTTTAAATGAATTGGGGTGAATGTGATGGAATTGTTTGTAGGAGGGTAAATGTGCAATATATGTTTATATGAGTATATATAGGTGTGGGTGTGTGTAGAGGAGAGGAGTATTTTCACTCCTCTCAATCTCCCGACCTCTCTCTCGCTCTCGACACTCTCTCTCTCTCTCACCCTCTCACTCAAAAATTCCACTCTAAGTTCAAAACCCACCAAGATCCTTCACCAAATCATCATCCTCACGGGCTCTCAACCTTGGGTTTCGTTGGATTTAGCTCGGAGAGGAGTTTTCTTGCTCGGTTTCGAATTTGGAGTTCTAGGGCTTGATCGATCTCCTTGAGTTCGGCTTTGATAACCGAGGTAGGAATTTCTTACTCCTTCTACATGTTTATGAGTTGATTGTGTGCCAAAATCGTGCTCTAATTGGTTGTATTCGAAGTTATGCTCTTCCTTGAATTTTCTGCAAATCGCCCACTGTAATGCAGTGGTACCGATACCTAATTTTTGAGGTACTGGTAGTCTGGTACCAATAACTCAGAAAACTATTTTGAACTTCATTGATCATCCGCTGATTGTGTTGATTCCTGATCACTTCTAACACTCTCCAATCACATTCTAATCATCTCTAAACTTGATTGCTCGCGTTCCAACGACTCGTTGCTCGTCCCCACTCTCTTGGCTCTCGTTATAATAAAGAAAAGCGTTAAACTAAATGGAAATGATACTCGTTCATTTGTTTATGCATTTGGGTTATTATGTGAGCATTGTGGCATGTTTTATGAACGTTATGGACTTGACATGGATTATACTTTAAGAATATTGAGGCTTGTAAAATGAAAAGTCACAATTTAGAACGATAGAATGAAACGAAGAAAGTCACGGATCCACTAAAAGGTGTGATGCTGGAAACGGGACGTACGGAGTCCCAAATGCCCGGAAGTGCACAAGAAAGCCACGGATCCACCGAATAGTGCGATGCCGGAATGAATTCGGGATGCATGGGGTCCTAAATGCCTGGAAAGGAAATCGAGAACACTTGATATAATGAAATGGGGAATTTAGAGATTATTAAGTGACGTGAATATGAACAGTGTTGATTGTCAAGTATCATCCTCTTGCTCTTGTTCACATGGGAAACTTTCTTGTATCAATGTTCATCTTGGTGCATTGTCTATCTGTTTACACCCGTTTTTGGCACCCAGTCCTGGCTAGCGTTGGACGGCCATTTAATTAAAATTTAATTAAATTGGGCCATGAATTGAAGGATTATTGGATTAAAATTAACGGGCCAAGGCCAGAATAATTGGGCCCGATTAATTTCAGTTTCGTTTGGGCTTGGGTTTAAGAGTTTTGGGCCTATGTGCAAGAAGAGTTTGGGTGGCCCATGATTTATTTAGACTTGGTAAATGGTGATGTGGGCTAAACATGTTATTAGGCCATTTGATTTAATTAAATGGCCCATTACCCGAAAGTCCCATGAAAAGTGGAAAGTGGGTAAGTACTTGTTGTTTTGTAAACAGCCATTTGACCTAGTTAAATGGCTGGTAGTTTTTGAAACCCACGAAAGAAGGGAGTGAGTTAGTAGGGATGACTGCCACATGGCTATTTGACTTAGTCAAATTGGCCCACTACTCTTTGAAACCCACGGGAAAAAGGGGATGAGGTGGACCACTATCTATATCAACTGTCCATGATCTAAAATCAACATGTGGGTAATTTATGTTCATCTCTGTAATTTCCCACGATGGGGAAAAAACACATGGGTAATTGTTATTTACCTCCAATAACCACCCATGATCCCATGAAGTATGTTAGAGGGTAGTTATTTCGGACACTTGGCAAGATCTGGAGGCTACTCGGGACACATGTCAGCTTGTGGTGAAGGCGGAAAACTTGGCTCAGATTTGGACCAGTGAAGTATTTGCCTATAAATACTAGTTTGCAAGAAGAAAAAAGGGTTCCCACACCAATCAAGCTCAACGCTTAAAATCAAAAGCCTTCCCAGCGAAGCAATTATCTCACTTTTCTCACATTCACTCAATTACTTCATCAAGTAATTCGAGTTTCTATCTCTCTTGTACCCCAACTTTATTATTACGACATAATAAAGTTATTCATATCTCTCTTGTATCCCCTACTTTATTATTACGACATAATAAAGTTGTTCTGCGTTGTTACTTCTTTTCCTACACGGTTAGGAAATTATTAAATTCTCGCTCGTAGAGGCAAAATCACGGACCTTCACTGCAATCTAGCCCTTAGGTTTGCAGCACTTTCGCCCTCACAGATTTGAAGTCAGAAAAGGGACGCCCAGTCCTTCACGTTGGACGCCGACAAGTACTGGCACGCCCGCTCAGTCCTTGAGCCATTTCGGAGCCGAACACTATCTCATATGCATATAGTTTGAGCAAAGATTTCTCTACTGGGCTAGTGTAACTCAACCTATTAATATTTTTAGGTACACCTCAAGGGCATTGACATGGAGTGTTTGCTGTGCATTTCGACTATACTTTTGAAAGCTAACACCGAGGAATTACTATGGCATCTTTTGTAAAATCCTTTTGAAGATGTAATCGTAATTTCATTTATATTCTTTTGACTTACACTCTCTTTGGACTATGGTCTAGGAATTTGGGGCCGGAGTGCCAATATTGTAAGCTTTTAAATTTGACTGTTCTCTTGGATGGATTATGGGAAATATTTTGGGGCACTATGATGTATTATCGCGATGGACTTTTATTGAAAATGTTATTATTAATATTATGTTGAAAACCCAAGGCGTGACAGAAAAGATATTGCATACTAAAACGGTCTACTCAGTGCATGAGGCTCCCACTGCTAGGGTACTTAGACGTACGCAGTCTTACCCGCAAACAGAGAGGCTGTTTCCGCAACTTGAACTTGATGAAAACTCACATGCTAGTTACAAGCTCTTCTTTTTGTATTATAGTATTTTTTCCTTGTGCGCTTTGGGCAACTGTGGAAATATTTCTGCGCATTTGTCCGTCACTTGTATTTACAGTTGATCATTTCCCTTCGCTAAACGATCGCTCATTACAGATGCATCTCTTTACGTCTACACCATCTGGACCACAAAGAACGTATACTCTCGCATTGGATTGTACGAAAACATTTCCCTTGAGCGAGAGTGTTGCAGAAATTACCAAAGATGAATGAGACGTGGCTGAGGCTGCAGTCACGGCAGTTCATTTTCTTCATCTGATGTAGCAAGAGGGGAGTTGCGAACTTCCTAGCACATAGAAAAAATGCAAAGCGATGAAGTCAGAAAATAAAAAAACTTCAACTTTGGTGGTAATGTGTTTGTGAAAAGAGTACACTTAACTAGCTACCTTTGTTGACATGAACAAAATGACTAGTGTATTGTCTAAGGAAGTATTTAGTAGGGTACTCTGGCAGCCGGCAGGCCCTCTGAGCTAAAAGCAAGAGGCTCTTTTGACCTAGGGTGGTGAGGAGTGGAACCCCACATGAGAATCAAACCCAAGATGTCATCGTGGTAAAGGGAGCGCCGGCCTTGGCAGTTGGCTTGGTCTTTATTCTCGATTGCCTATGTACATCATTAAGACGAAGAATAATGCATTTGCGCCAACTTGTTAAGCTAATCCTCTCATAGAAACTATTGCCTAAGTTCTCCATTCCTTAAACAAATGAGTTTTAGATTCTTGGGGAGAAAAGACTATCCCTTTAGTTTTCATTTATGCCACTTCATTAAGTTAGACTCCAGATCATTCACCTTGTGGCGGTAAAGAAGGTATTCCGCCCATATTTTCCAAGTTGACATGAAACTGACCTGTTGGTGTCGACGACGCTGGATAGCAGTAAATGCTTTACCCACGATGTAAATAGGAAAAAGGATCCCAATGGTTCTCAACATCAGTAGCTGCAAAATCAAGCAGGAGCTTTACCCATGATGTAAATTGGCATTCTTTTCGTTTTCACAAAATGAAAGTGTGCAAGCCACTCTCACCATGACCAAGGTAATTGTGTAATTTCCAGCTTCACTAGTTATGATTGGCAGAGTATGGCGTAAAACCAGAAGGACCATGAACTGCAAGTGTAAAAGCAAGAAAGGATTTAGTTGTCTGAACAGAGAGATAAACATACTTGGAAGAAACACCTCCTTATGCTTCTAGAGTACCAGACACTTATGATCTGGTTCCAAAAATAAACCTTAAGAGCAGGCTCGCACCCACCCACACACACACACACACACACAGGGAGAGAGAGAGAGGGGGGGGTTTGTGCTGAGAGATTACTATCATAGCAACCACGCGACAACATATCAGGCTTATTGACGTGGGTGGTGAATAGTCATCATCCAAGTCTGAATGCAGAAAGATGCGATCAGTAGCAACCATATCGATAAAGGGAGGATCAATGTCCCTCCTTGAAACCTCCCAGTTTCCCCTGTGACGACCCCATATGCAGTTGAAAATCATCAGTGTGAAGAGAAAAGAATCGAAAATCCATGCAGCGGAAAATTTTGAAACTCTTATTTGGAAATATGTTCTATAAAAAGAAAACTAAAGAAGAAACCTGAAGTTCATTTGTGTACCACCACATTGAAAAAGAGGAGGTGGCGCTATGTATCCTGGCTCAAACTGCTGCAATTTACAAGCACAAACCTAGTTACCATCTCATGATTTCGACAAGAGGAACCAAAAAAGCAGAGAGGAAAACACAAAATGTGTTTCGGTCACTGTGCAATATCATATGTATTACTTATCAAATATCATTGTTGCCAATTAAGTAAAAACATTGCAGAAGCAGAAGCAGATTTTTAAGAAAACAATAGGAGACCTGGTGGCAAATCTCACAAACAATGTCTCCTTTCTCATCGCACCATCTTTGAACGCATTTACGGTGGGCATACTGCAGAAGCAAATGTTGAATATTAAGAACAAGTGAAAATGATGAAATCCTCGGAAACCAAATTTTCTTAGTATAGAATTGAGAAAAAACAGTACGCAAAAAGAAAAGACATACTTATGCTTCCCTCAAATATATCACCATATTGGACATGATCAATGGAAAAGGCGAAGGTCAAGGTACACCTAGCACTACGTTAACATCCACAGATTTCTAAGGAATTAGAAAAAAATCCAGAGATTACTAAGTGATTAGATATTTTTGAACTCCACAATTTCCTTGATAATGCAGTAAGACTTGTCATTCATCTAAAAGGTGTGACTTCTAATTTTGAATTTATTTGGTGTTAAAGGACAGACTCTTGGGTAGAGGTGTTTAGAGTCATATAAATATAGGGCCACCCCATATTGTTTTAATGTCTTGAGTTCTCTTATCTCTCTCCATAATTGCTTATACATTATGGGTAATCCAATTCTGACTTAGCACCCCCCGTCTTCCACTGATTGTGCAAACCAACGTCCTGTAAAACTTCTCCAACCCAACAAACATGTGCTGCAATTTAAACTGAATTACAAGTACAAATTGTGCTAATGAGCAGAATATTCCAGAATGCAAATATGCCTTTGTTAACCAGACCAGCTAACCATAGGATTGAATGAATGTACACCGAAAGTCATTTGAGGAGAAGTGATACTACTGTGTATTTAGAGAAACGAAATAAGAAAGATTTGCCATGAAAAGGAATGTACTAAGAGAAATAAGGTGTTCACATGGATACTTTTTCTTGTAATATATTATAAGGAAACCTTCCATCACAAATCAACAAACTGTGACCCAGCCATATCTAGGCATTTTGTCCCAAAAGTGCTGGGCCTGGAACACAAGTTATGGTCGATTCTATCGATATGGGAATGTACATCAATGAAAAGTGCCTCAATTAAGCAATTAGAGAATCATAATAGCTTCAGTAGTAGTCATTCGGAAGTACTAAGTGGAGGGTCTACGCCTACTAGACAAATGAAACCTTGTATAACAAGCACCTTCTCATTTCTTTCAAAAGGCAGTTTTCATGTTATGAACCATTATAGGACACTGGGCGGCTGAAATTTTTCTTAAAGGTTGTGGGGGTGGGGTTTGAAGGTGGAACAGGCAGCTCCTTTGTCATTTGTCTGAAAAAGATTAATCTACTCACTAGCGTCCTTCTACAAGAAGACCATGACAAAAGATGAACACTAGTGTATTAGCATTTCCTATGAATGATCGATCAGAGGTTAAAACACAAACCGACCTTCAAGCTGCCCCGGCATGAACAAGGTATCTCCATATTCGAGTCCTCATCCTCGTCCTGGCAAATTTTACATTCAACCAATTTCCTTGGTGATGATCCACTATCTATAGCCATCCTATAGGAATGAAAATCGTTAACCACATCTTCACTCGTTGAGGGCATGGCTTGCTCCAATCGCTTTCTGCTCTCAATAACTGCTTCAAGTGTGGATTCAGTAAGCAACCGATCCACCAGCAAAGCAAAATGATCCCCCATCCTTTAAGTTACTCAACTAATTGTTCTAATTAAAAAGGGAAGAAAAGCCAAATTACAAACAATCCAAATACAATAGCAATGTAGATAACCAAAAGACGAAACCAAAAGAAAATAACAGCAAAAGAGAACATGGGTCACCTTTCTTATCAATTAAGGGTGAGAAATCTGCAGTAGAAAAAGAAATACGTCATCAAATGAAAATAGGGAGAGAAATGTTTTCTAAATGGACTAAACGGACTAGACAGACTAAACGGGCTAAACTGACCAGATGGACCAAATCTAAATGCCTAAACTCTAATAAGTACAAACGCTAAAGCTCCCCAAGATGAAGACTCAATAGATACTCTCTTCCATGAAGTCGCGAAGGAGGAAGATATACTACACAAACTATCAAGATTTTATACATTAAAACCCAAAACTTAAAAAACCAAGGCCCATGAGAAGAGTGGGAAAGAAATCCAAACAATGGAGGTAGAGGAAAGGGTAGCAATAATAAAGCAGCATTCGACCTTCAAAAAACCCAATACCTACCTCAAACGTAAACAAATGCAGAGCCATACAATGGGAAAGTAGAGGGAAAATAAATGCTACAGTGACAGCACCTTTTTACCTGAGAGTAAAAGCCCAAAACCCAGGAACCAAAAAAAAAAACAAGAACATGATTTTTTTGCATTTTTCTTTAAAGAAAAGAGAAAAACCCATATCAATAAAGAGGAAAACAAACAAACCCAGTAACTCATACTACTCACATTAGCAAGTATAAGAAATGCCAGGAACAGAAGAGAGATAGAGTCAGAGAAGAAGAAAAAAAAACACACCGTGAAAGGCAAAGAAGAACTTGAAAATTGTTTAACCATTTACGAGTAAGTCATTAAGATTAAAATGAATGAAGCCAAGAGGCCTTTTGCCCTACAGCATCAGGCGTGCACTTAGGTGCTAGGAAAAGAAGGCTCAACCCAGGGCCAGTGTGCTAATCTAACTATCCTAACAATACTTATTTTCGCCGAAAAAAGAAGAGATTAAAATGAACGAACAAGGCATAAGCCAGAATTTCATGGGTTGTACAGGCAAGATTCACATGAGCAAGTATGAAAAGCATGAGACACCCAGATTGCAAAATGCAGAGGAGACCTTGACAAATCAGTGAAAAGCCATTGAAAAGGTTTGATTAACATGATATATGCTTTCCATGAACAAGGCATAAAATGAAGGGGGGAAAATTGAGAAGGAAGGAAACAAAAGCTTACAAGAAAGGGATAGGGATATCTGCAACAGAAGGAACCCTATTCCGTTTTCTGGGTTTTGTAATTTTCAATCATTAGTTTATGGAGGGTGGGTTGCTCTTTCTCAGCATTGGGGATTTCTTGACAGTTTCCGTTGTGGAACAAAGCAAGAGATATGGAACAAAGCCTTGGGCACTGTTTTTATTTCTTCGTGACTTTCTCTCTCCTCTGTTTCTCTCTCTACTCAAAAGTGGTAGTGGGATGGGAAAGGTTGGAGAGGGAAAGATAACGGCAAAGACCCCCATGACTGCTCCAACGGTTTTGCCAGCGTTACTCTCCAATTCTCTTCACTCCAGTACCCAACCGGCACCGAAAAATTTCTCCTATGGGGTGATGTAAAGGGAATTAAGATGCGACAATTAGGTTGCGTTTTGACTAAATTAATTTTTATTAACAATATTATTCAATTTTCAGTTAACTATTTTAATTTTTTTGTCATAATTCTTACGTCACAAGTCACATCATTCATCTCGATAAGAAGAATTTCGATGAAAATAACAATGTTGAAAAAAACCAATGGCACTATAAACACTAAAAGATTGTCCTTATCGAACGATTTCCATCTTTAGCTATTAATCTAAAAAAATTGATATTTACCAAAAAAAACAAAAACAAAAAAGACCGTGATAAAAAGTTTCAAAATTTTATCCCGGTGGACACTCTAATTCTCTTCACTCTACTCTCACGTGCTCCTTATGTTTCACGATTTGAGCAATTCATTTTGTAAATCTTGGTATGTTCAAGAAACATACAAAAGATATGAAATGGATCGAACATGAGTATGAACTTGTTCGGGAAAAAAAAACTTGTTCGAATCGCATAAGTCATCAGAGGAAAAGACGGTCAATATTTGAAAGTTCATTTTTCTAACGAGAGTAATGGTTATTAAGTGCTCTTGGTGACCTTCTCCACCACATATTAGCGTGGAAGCCTAACGCTTTATCGTGAAGTCTAACCAAGGGCGGTCCCAATGGGGGACCGGAACTTCTGCACAACTCCAAATATTCCAGCATATTATACTAATTTTTAGGTTATTTAAAAAAATATGGAATTGGCCTCTGCAAGTCCCTTAAGTGAAATTTTTTTTCTTTACGTGAGGTAAAAATTCCTAAAATTTATTTTTTGTTTATAAAATTAGACGGCGATTACGCATATACACACAATATCGTCTCTCATTCAGACCTCGCAGGTAGCAGTTTACGCTTGCTTATAAAATATATATTTTATATTATGAATATGAAAATACACGTGATTCAGATCACTACTAATAAATACAAATCCTCCGTCCGCCACGGAGTCCAACTATGGTAAAGAAGGGTCTCATTTGCATCGCGTGATGGGGAAGGAAACAAAAGCTTGGAAGAATGGGATTGGGATAGGGATATTATCTGCAACAGAAGGAACCCTATTCCGTTTTTGGTGTTGTAATTTTCGATCACTCTTTTTATGTGGGTTTGGGAATTTCTTGACAGTTTCCGTTGTGGAACAAAGCAAGAGATTGGAGTGTTTTCATCAAGGGTGGTACTCCTGCCCCCTTCCAATTGGGCATTATTCTCTCTCTCCTCTCTTTCTCTCTCTACGCATGGGATTGGAAAAGTGGGAGAGGGAAAGATTACAACGGCAAAGCCGCCATAACTGCACCATTTCCGTACGCCACTAGTTAATCCTTGAGCATTAAAAGTCAGTAACCAATAATGCTCGGTTTGGATTTTAAGGAAGGTTTTTAAGAGTAATGAGTGAAGAAATGTAGATAGAGAAAATTTATTGAAGACCGTGCCCGGGGTTTTGAGACCTCAAAACGAACAAGGCAGATCTATAACGTCGCATGCGTAATTGGAATAAGTACATCACAGTCTCAAATACATATGATGATACAGAGGGCTGTAGCTTCCCTAGGCTCTGTTTGGAACTTAGAGAAAGGAAAAGAAAAGGGAAGGAAAATGGGAGGAAAATAAGAGGGAAAACTCAGTATTCATTACACTTAAAATCTTTATTTTCTTCTCTCTTTCTCTTCTAACCAAACAATAGAAGGGAAAATTCTTTAATTTTCCTTTCTTTTCCCTAAGTTTCAAACAGAGCCTTAATTTGCACTTGGAGTGATGGAGATCATCTCCTTAGAAAAGAATGGGATCCTCTCTGATTTTTAAATTTTTTAAGGAAAAAACATAAACTTATGTTGATAATTGAAGAAGAGATATACTTATTTACGGAGATGCTGTAAATAATATACAGCATCAATCAATCACATCGGTCCAAAAGTGTTCTGGACGGTCCGGATTTTAATGAAACTTTTCCTAGGTAAAGTTTAACTCTTCCCCGGAAAAGTTTCATTAACATCTCGACCGTCCAAAATACTATTGGACGATCACGATTGAGTGTTTACAGCACCTCCGTATATAAGATTTTCTCATTGAACAAATACTACAAAGGTCCACAAAATACAAGAAAACAAAGTAAAACACAAAAGGGAAATACGAAAAAAAACTAGCTCCGATGTCGGAACCCACGAACCTACACGTCTCTGTGGGTGGCAAAATCCTTATTTGCATCAAGCTGTAGGTTGGTCCCATTGCACTTGGAGAGCGCGAGAGTCCGTCGCAAAAAATTGGTAGGAGCCAAGAGCCAAAAACTCAGATATGGATGGGGAGAGTGGGAGATCTTCCCTTCCTAAGGAGAGAGTCTCAACCATCTCGCAAAGGAGAGAGTCTCAATTATCTCGCAACCATAGAGGTAGAAGAGGAGAGGCGAGGAGAGAGAATATGGAGCTGGAGGGGGACTAAGAGGGGAGAAAAGGAGGAAGAGAAGAGGGGGAAAAGGAAGTGGGGAAAGAATGGAAGAGGGCAGAGATGGGGGAGGGACGTGGGAACCCTACCCCTAGACACTCTCTCTCTAGAAGACTCTCGCTCTCTCCGGTTTTTAATTTGAACTGAAAGAGAGTTCAAACTTCAAATATGGATTATTAATTTCTACAATTAATGGTTCAGATTTGTTCAAAGACTCTTACCGAAGTATACCAATATTGGTTCATATTTGTACTGTCTCGTCCCGTCCAAAATCAGGAATGGAGAGAATCCAAACCCTCTCGAAAATGGCATATAGCAACCACCTCTTTAACCCCTTTCCAATTGTCCGAGTCTAACGGTAAAAATGACTGGAAGATAGGATCCTATGTTCTCAAAATCTGTTTCTTCCATCGGTCTCAACTTCAAAAACTATGGATCTCGAAGTACAATCGTGTGGCTGAAATTGCATGAAATATGCAGTTACGGACAATAGAGATTCGATGCCTTCGGAAACAATCACTACGAGGCCCCTCAGAGCTAGTGCAGGAGTGGTGGGCATCCATGTTTGGCACCCAAGAATAAATGATCAGCACATAATGAATGATCCATTTCAAACCGAAAGGTTCAGCTGATCCATAAAACACAATCAGTGTGACCAGATAGTAAGACTTAAGAGAGTCTTGTCCGAGTGGAATGAGAAGAATCCAGAAAGTGTTGGGAAAAACTATACGAAACACCACGAATATTTTCCCTCCTTGTGCAAATAGAGAATAGGCTAAATATTGCAAACCGCAATAACAACAAGCAATCTAGGAGCCGAAAAGTAAATAAGCAACAACAAGCAAACCACGAGACACCGGA
>JAOTQK010000002.1:6888830-6901177 GCA_025642025.1 Rhododendron ferrugineum
TTGTAATCCCATTGAAGAAATTACAAGCTTCCTCCTTTGCCATTTCAAGAATAGCAAGATTACCCCAAATATTATTGGACCCAACAAATGAGTCCCATGTGGAACCCATCAATTAAGGAGGGACCCACCCAACAGAAAGAATTTAAATAGTACCCCAAAACTCATCCCGCATTCAATCGGGCCGTAAGTATTAGATTCATCCTAATCTCATGTCAAAGACAAGGAAGATTCATCCAATTCGCATGTCGAGGACAAGGATGATGACACGGGAAACTAATTGTATTTCGTAACATATTCATTGCAGTTACTAGGATACATAATGCTTACAAGGTGCTGTATAACATTTCGTAGTTTTCATTTAAACACACAAGTCTAAAACATAGTTCTATTGTAAAAGCTCGAATTGATAAATTTACTTAATGTCCTTCTAAATTGTTAGACTCTTACCGAAGTGTCTACGATACACGAACTTTACATATTCAAAGGAATGCGTGTCACGTTGGCCAAGACCCAATAGAGACAGAGCGGGCTCAGCATCCCTCTAATGCACGAGTCCTTGATATCACTTCCACAAATCTGAATGTAAACTCTTCTCAGGCTGCGAAATAAGCATCATCACTACAATCACAGATGTAAATAAATATAAGTCAATCCGGCGAATAAAAATCAAGACTGGGTCTAAGACAAAATAAAAAACATCATGCTCCATTGCATACAAAGAAATTCATCACAGTCTGGGCTTTTTCCGTTTGTTCCTGTTTTGGTTTGGTGCAATAAAATCTAATTACCAAAAAAAACTATTAATGATTCCAAAAAAATTGAACCAAGAGTACATTTTAATCCTCCCTCAGAACCTATTTACGATATTATATTTTGAGCATGCCCCTCGTATGGAAGTCTCTGTGATGTTCGCACCGGGTGGCAGTCATGTGAGACACAGGTCCCAGCTGAATATTTCAATGGCATTGAAGTTGGTCCCCTTGTGCTGTCTTCTTCCATTGTGAACCTGAAACAGGCATTTTCTATTGACAAAAGAGCAAGAACAAGGAAAAGTCGTGCACCGACATGCAACGAGGTACTAAACATGAATCACCCAGTTTCATTCTTCCACCAATCACTCGTTGTCCCTAATTTACGAAGCCAGCAATCTAACGAGAAACAATCTTCATCTAATTTGTTCTTGTACTAGGGGGATTTTTCTTTCGAAAATTTTGGAAGAAAGAAGAGTCATTTCAGCAATACGTTTCTTCCTTATTCCAGTATCACTGGTAGACTTGTTTCATGAATCATGATGTTGACATGCAAACTGGTGAAAAGTAGTACCTTCTCCAGGGAGAATAAAAAAGACGGATCGTGCCAGCATGAGAATGAAAATGCTTTTGAAACAGTTGGAGTGCCAGCATGAGAATGACAATGCTTTTGAAACAGTTGGAGTAACAACAAAGATATCATATAACCAACAAACCAAACATGGGTTTTTCAAAATAAATCGGAAACCCAGCACACAGCTGGGACCAACATTCCAAGTTAAAGACGGGAAAAAGTCCCCTCTGCCTAGGGCTGCAAATGAATGGAACTGTTTTGAGGCTCGACTCGGTAAAGGCTCGTTCGAGTTTGGTTTGGGTACTAAACAAGCCGAACCTAAACCTCAATTTTAGGCTCGTTTAATAAATGAGCCGAACCTGGCAGTATTCGGCTCGATTAGGCTCGCGAACCCAGAGTATATGTATGTATCTTACAAAATTTCACATATAACCTTCAATATGAATGAACTTTTTCATGTACATAATGAAAATTTTATAACTTGTTCATGTATAAACCTTTAAAAGTACTATAAACTTACAGTTTAATATGTTTTTATAATTTTGTGTATGTATGAACAAGTTCAAGTTTGACCCAAACCTAGGGAAGCTCAGCTCGTCAGATTTTTATAAAGTTCGAGCTTAGCTTGAGTTCGCTTTAAAACTAAATGAACGAACCTGAACACTCTAAAGCTTGGCTCGATTCGACTTGTTTGCAGCCCTAGGCCACACGTGTAAAACAAAGCAAGCAGGCAAATAACATTAGAATGGAGTCATCCATCCTATAACCATGCAGCAGGAGGGATGGTTCTGTGCATGTAGAAAAGAAAATGCACATGCAATATCCCATCCATATAGACCCTAGGTGAAGTGCAGTAACGTAATGCGTAATGGTTTTGGGCCTTTTGTCACGGCGATGTGCCAGACCCAAATCATGATTTTGAAAAGTGGAAATTTATCAGGGTTGCACAAACATAAGCAAGCAAAAGACACGTCGAGAAGCATAGTCCATGCATACCAGAACTGCTGGTTTAGTACTTTAGTGAGCCCTTAATCACGTCTGCAATTAAACATAAGGATGTATGTATGCATGTATGATTGATCTTAGGGACGTCACTAAATCCATTTCACCAGATGTCTGCTAATGCGTTAAAGAGGCTTCTCATCCAAAATTTAGTCCATAAAAGCATAGAATCCCCACACTGTGATAGTCAACCATGTAGCACTCTATTTCAATCTAGATAAATGAATTCACCAACATAAAAGGGTCTTAAAAAACCACAGATATCAGAAGCAGTAGAAGGAAAAAGGTCTAAAACAAACCTCATACATAAGAGAGCAGCAGTTTGAAGTAGAGAATGATATACATCGAAATCGAGAACAGAGCAAACACATGCTGCCAGAAGAGGAGCGCTGAAGCTTCGCTCACTGCATAACTTCTCAAGCTCGCAATTGCTCCAAACAAGATGGCACTCGGAGTGGTATACTGCAATAAAAGCACAAACCTGTACATTTGGTCCCCTGGGATCAAAAGACCCATTGTATCAGCAAACCAAACAACCCCAATCCCAGCCAATGGGAGCACCAAGAGCCTTGCAACAATTATGCCAACTGTAGTCCTTATTCCTAGTTTAGAATCATTTGGACCCTCCGCAAGCATTCCTCCAAGAATCAACATCACTGAGGGCACCATTGCACCAGCTAATATTTCTAAACTATCCAAGACAAACGAAAGAGGAGCATCTTCTTTAAAAACAAAAGATTTAAGGGGAGGAATCATCCCCACCATAAAGGCCAATAGAGTAGCGATTGTTGGAGGCTGGAGGATGTGTCTAACTGGTGTTTGCTCCGCGACGATTCGGATTCTCCTGACCATCCGCGGCTCCGCCAAGCACCGAATAGATTTGGGACTCCTTGCACCATCTCCCTCCTCTAGTAAATCAGGATCCGGAAGCGAACCTTGAGAAATGTTAGAGATGCTAGTAAATATCCTAGCTATAAATGGAGTCTTGCAATTTTCAGTCTCTTTTTCCTCTATCCCAGGCCACTCAGCTTCCACAAGAAGTGGCCTACTGATATCGGCAACTGGTAATTCTTCCACAATCTCAGTATTCTCAACTCCTTCCTCAACCACCTCATAATATTCCAAAGGGGGTTCCATCATATGGTAAACAAGGGTATACACAAGGAGTGTAGACACCCATTGGGCAAAAGAAACATAAGCCACACCAGTCCTATGGCAATCGGGACCGAAAGGGTTATCCGCAGAATGGCAAACCGATCCAACAATAGCTAAGGGCAGATTGCCAGTGTTCCCAAACGCGGTCACAATGACAGTGAACCTAACGAATTCCGGAGGCGGTTTACATATCCTCGCGACCAAATACCCCAACGCACACCCAATTGCAGTACTTATAAGCACGTTTACCGGGATGAACCACCAAAGGGTGAAATTCTTGAAAGTGATGGATTCGCCGAGGTGAACGAAGATTGTGCAAGGCAAGAAGAGGGCGAAAACAAGCTTGCTGAGAAGCTTGAAAGTGGCTTTGGGAATGATTTGGGTTTTCGGGTGGGCCAGCACCAGGCCTATGATAGTGAGGGTGAGGAGTTTCAACAATGGGAGAACCGCGCTTAGGACGGTTTCCCCACTTGATTTCACGTCCCCTAGGGTTCCAGCAAAGAGGAAATCCATCATCTACCCTTTTGCAAGGTCAAGAAACCCCAAGGTCTAGCGGACAGTGGGTTTATAGTCCTCGGATTATTCGAGTTCGCGTAAGCTTGGCCGGACAACTGGTTATAGAAAAAGAAACCACAAGAAAACTTCCAAGTGGTTTAACAGACCTTTTATGCCCAACAAACTTGAATAGAAATCAGATTACAACATGGGTTTCAGAGGTCTTCAAATGACTACAGGGGTTTGATGGATTATCATATAATCATGATCCTAATCAGCCTAAGCACTCACGTGACCCCCAAAAAGCAACCTAAACAGAAGGGAATCTTCGAAATTTCTAAAACCCTAAATCCAGAAATAAGATTTGATTTCCCTACAGAATTTAGAAATCACCTGACTCCCGTGTGTTTTTCACAGAATTTTCACGTGCGTGAATTATACCAGACAGAAAAGGCATTAATCAATGGCTGTGTTTGGAACTTGGGGATGGAAGGAGAAAATAATGAGGAGGAAAATTAGAGAGAAAATCAAGAGAAAATTGGGGAGAAAATTGACCTTAGAGGAAAATCTGGGGGATCACAGAAGGGAGGGAATTGGGAAGGAAGAGATATGGCCAGAGAAAAAGACAAGACAATCAATTCCCAAATCATAATCAACTTTCTGAAGTTAACGCTTAAGTCACATGAGAATTGAAAATGGGACCGTGAATGACACAATCTGAGCCGTTACCAACTGATGAGAAGCGTGTTAGAAGGTCATGGGTTGGCTGTTACCATGGTTCTTGGTTTGATCAGTTACTGTAGATTTGTAGTTAGATTGTAGGAGTAGTAGATATACATTTGTTTTGGGGGTGGGATCCTCTGCAGTCGGACTATGGGTACATCATTTGGTTTCGCATAAATTGTTGGAGCCACTCAATTTTTTAAGAATTCCGGCAAAAAATCAGGCCAGTTAGATGTCGGTAAGAGCTTAATCAATTCTTTTTGAAATTGAACGGAAAATCGATTAAGCCTTTAAAGATATTCGAATGAGCTAATTTTTTTTAGAAATCCTGAAAAAACTATTTTAAACAAATTTAGCAGTTTCGATCATTTGCGTGTATCCAGACCAATTGGCCTGGGAATTTTTCGAGGAAACGCCAGATGCAGTTATATATAAATTAGAAAAATGATTACACGGCCCAAAAGTGACCTTACCAAAATATAACAAGCACAAGAAAACTAACAAGAAAAACAACTAAAATATCAAAAATAAAAAATTAACCAAAAAACCGCAAGAACAACAACAGTAGTGAAAAACCAACATAGTCCACTCAAGACCGGGTTTTGGATTGCCGAAGTTGTCGCCATCTCTGCCGCCCTCGCCGTCACTATGCTGCTGGTGAGAACCTACCACTGGCGCCTTCTTCAGAACCCGATGGAAGCCGGAGTTCGAGATCCATCACAAATTGGTGATAAAATGTCAACAACAAATTGTAGTATCTAAAAAAAATGAGAGTTCAATTTGTTCTAAAATTATAGAAGATAAAAACAATTATGTAAAGTGTGCTGGAGTACACTCTATTAATTAATCCTTCAAACAATATTAAAAGGTAAGACCAAGGGGGTGTAGCACTCCATTGCCGGATAAAATGTCTGGGTTTAAGCCTTATCGCTGCGAATTCAACTATCATTTCCCCAATTTCCTCCTATCAATTGTTAAAAGATAGCGAAGTACAATTTTGAAGCTACCTTTTGTAAATTCTTTACTCCTAGCTATGTTGAACTTTATAAAAAGGCAGTGAAGTACAATTTTGTCGGTTGATATTTTTCTCTGATCAAAGGTTTTTACAAAATATGTATACTTTTTGTGATTAAAACAATAATGTGAATGCTATCAAAATAGTACTGTAGAATGCAAAACCTGGAAATCAATGAGAAAGAAATTGTGATCAAGGAGACTGATATCACCCCCGCTACCGTGCATAAGATTTGTATTGGACACGTGTCTCTCAACATTATTTGATCAAAATCACGCCAAAGCAACACTAAATTGGAGTGTCTGGCGAACCAAACTTGTTTTTGTACTCTCTTAAATGAAAAAAAGATTCTAACTCGATAGAAATAGTATTAAAAGATCCACCCTCAAAATGAATGAAGGATGCAATATACAGGGACTAATGGAGTAGAATCCTGCTAACCACACAGACATTTGTATACAGATTTTGTTGTGGAGTTCACTACGGGTCCCATACAAATGATTCGAGCCGTTCATTAAATGTAAAACATTTTTTCTAGGGTCTTTGCGAAAAATTGACTCAATCTAATACCTATAGATACTCGATCCAATCATCTAAATTTTCATTCAGATTTTCAAGTAATAAAAAATTAGATGATTAGATTGAGCACCTATAGGTATTGGATTAAGCTAATTTTTCGAGGAGATCCTTGAAAGTTTGTTTTATATTTAATAAACAGCTCGAATCGTTTATGTTGGACCCATGATGAGCCCCATAACAAAATTTGTGCACAGATTGTCAGTGTGGACAAATTTATCCAATAGAGTAACAGGTGACTTTCTGAAAAATCACGAACTAATGGATACCACGGCGGATAAAAAAAAAAAAAAATGGATACCACGGTTCAAAAGAGTTGCGTCCGTCGTCCGCGTGATGAGAGCCGGAGTTTTTAGTAGACGGAGGTCCCTCAAAAACCCGATAGTAAATTCTAAATTGCCAATCCTAGACCCTTTCCGGAACAAAGTTTTTACGGAGTATTTTTTAAGAATGCAATTTTAAGCTAAAAAATAATGAGTTTATTGAAATCTAAAAATATGTAATATGGATCTTGTTTGAAAGATCTACAGAACAAAAAAAATCAAAAAAATATTTGCATTATTTTTGAGTTTGAAAATATGAAATAAATACTTATTTTTTTAGAAAGTGTTCTGTAACGGATTCGTTCCCACAATAATTCTAAGTAGCCAAAAAAATATCAAAAGTGCTACACACACAACTGTTGTGTAAAACACAACACACAATCAATCTCTAGCCGTCCATTGCCGTAATAAATGGTCAGGATTCGCTTAAACTCTCCCCCGGAAAAGTTAAACTTTTCTCTGGAAGATATTTTTTTAAAATCTAGACCGTCCAAATACATTTGAACGGTCAGAATTACGCGCACAATCAACACAATGGTTATGCTCGCAACATTTTTGAAAAACCATACCCCGAAATTATCCGTAAAATGTAAATCAACGGGTGAGCAACCCGTTCGGCTAAATAAGCCGCTGGCTTTCCCGCAAAAAATGAGCCTAATAAAATTGGCTTATAGGCTTTCCCGCCAAAAAGTCAAAATTGAATTTCGATCAAAATTTTTTACTTTTTAGATTCCTCTTATCATGAGGATGTAATAATCTCCAAAAAAATGATGATAAGCCAAATGATACGAATTTTTTTTGAATAAGAACAAAAAATAAGCCACTTGGCTTATTTAGCCGAACGGCCCACTTCTGGCACACCAAACGAGGCATCAAGCTAGATGGAACACCTTGTAGAGATCCTGATTTATCAAATGCATGGAAAGCTCAAATTAGGGCTTTTGAGCTCGAAATCGAATCAGGTCTGCGGCTTCTTTTTCTTTTTGCTTTTTTAATCCGGAGATAAACGCCTCAAAGTTCATTGAAATCCGAAACAGCCCAAAGGCTGACAGAAATGCTATGGGTATACGAGGAGTTTTTAGAGTATTGCTACAGGTACCGACCGGTACCGTAGGGAAATCGTAGGGACGGCCGCGCCGGACCGTCTTCGGCCACCGGACGGCCGATCTGAGTTGTCCAAAAATTATTAAAAAAAAAACGAGGGGGCCTTCGCGGGATTCAATGGCATCCGACGCGTGTAGGGCGTTCGATCCAAACACTCCATTTTCGTATATATATGCATGCGTTTGGATGTGTGCATATATATACGAAAATGGAGTGTTTGGATCGAGCACCCTACACGTGTCGGATGCCATTGAATCCCGCGTTAGCCCCCTAGTTTTTTTTTTATAGAATTTTTGGACAGCTCGGATCGACCTTCCGGTGGCCGGAGACGGCCCGGCGTGGCCGTCCCTACGATTTCCTTACGGTACAGGTCGGTACCTGTAGGATTTTCGGAGTTTTTAAGTGTCGAGCGAGTATTGCCGACGTGGTACCCGCTCGGCGCATCTGACCCATCCGATTCACTTTTGGACGGTTCGGATTGAAACCCCCTATCTCCTCTCACCCCATCACTTTCTCTCTCCTTTTTCTCTCTCTAAATCTGAGCCGTTCAAACACGCAATGGACGGTTCGGATGGGCGAGCGGACACCACGTGGTACCCGCTCGGCACTGAAATTTTTTTCCATGGGTATACACACCAGCTAACGTGAACAGATGACTGAAACTAATGGACCCCAATCCCAAATTTGCAATTCAAATTTTCATCCCAACCCATTTCTCACAGGTGAGGCTCCCGTTTCGGTTTCTTAGCATAGGAATTTTAAAAAAATGAAGGTTATTTCAAGCTCAAAAATAATATTTCTATGCAAATAATTTTCCTACCAATATGGATATTGTTTAATAGATCTCATTGAGATCTGTTAAACGATGCAAAAATAAAAATAAAAAATTATCTTTTATTTTCATTATATTTGAGGTTGAAATTATCTTCTTTTTGAAAAAGAAAGCGAAACAACACCGAACTCCCATTGACGCCGATCGAGTCATCGGCTACCTGTGACGAACTCCCATTTCTCTCTCTCTCATGCTTAATATGATAAATCAAAGGTAAACCAAAATTAATGTGTTTGCTAGCTCTGAATCATTGATGTGTGAGTAGTTAAATATCAAAGTTTTTTTTTTTTCCAAAGACCACCCCATATTAATGAAACGAAATAATTGATTAGAGATATGGAAGAAAGAGTAAAACGGGGAAGATTAGTAGGGAAAAATGAATGATTTACGCGTTTTGGGTTAAGCCTTCTAGATTCGAGATCTTGACCTTCGAGTTTCTTAGAGATATAGGAGTCACAGAGAGAAGGGTGGCATAGGTGGTAGTGGTCGGGCGTTGGTGGTGGTTGATGAAAATGGTGTCGGTGGTGGGAGTTGAAGTCTGGTTTTGGGAAATGGAAGGAGAGAGAGAGGCTTCGGTGTTTGGGTTCCATCGGTGGTGGTCGCCGGAAATGGCGATGGAGGAGTTGAGGGCTGGTTTTGGGGGAGTGGAGGATGTGGAGAGAAGAAGTCTGGTTCTGGGTTTACTTTTTCTCCTATTTCCCGGACAGTAATGGAGTGAAATTTTGAATTGCAAATTTTTGGAGTTTGGGCCATTAGTTAATTCCAGTCAGCTAGTGTACGCAAGGGGTGTACCCATAGCATTTTTGAAAGGCTAAACAAGAACCGAATCCGGAGCCCTAAATTGGTTAGAGACCTCAACATTCGGGTTATTCAGGATGACAGATAGACATTGTACAGAAAAATAAACCTTTGAAAGGAAACGAGCAATCCGTGCAGGGACAACCGAACATCATCATGCCAAAGCAAACAGACGAGTCGAACTTAAAGCAATAAAATCGAATCAGGTCTGTGACTTCTGCCCTAAAGCGTAAATGGAAACCGACTAAACCGGACCGAAATCGGCCAAACCGAACGAAAGTGGATCAATCTTGTTTCGACCGGTTTCGGTTTAGAGATCTCCGAACCGAACTTTCTCCGATTCGGTCCCAAGGATCACTCCAGATCCAACCGGTCCGGTATCACCCCTATTAGTCAAATATATGTTAAACCAGTTTCAAGTTTCGTGCTTTTTAAGTTTCCCGGAACTTGGTCTCCCAGTTATATTTCTGTAGTCATCATGGAACAAGATTTATAGTACGAAGACGAAATTGATGTGGAATGTGAGTACGATAGTGATGATACGAGCAAACAAGATTTATGCGAAATTGATGTGGAATGTGAGTACGATAGTGGTGATATGAGGAACTTGGGGAATCGAACTCGAGGCAGGGTCGTGAATTTTGTCTGGGATGGATGGGATGCGGCTCTGATTGTGTCTAAACGGAAGAAGTCTCAGACCATTCTTGGAAAGAGGAAGTGCCGGGAAATTTCAAGCGCAGAAGAAAGAGATACCACTATGTTGACGAAGGTTTCTCAACCTGATCAAAATATGGAAGAAGACAATGAATCGATGGAATTCCACAGCGCTATGTATTCTCCGGATATTGATCGAAGCAAAAGTCAGAAGTACATGATTGCAAAGGCTGTCGCGACATTAAGCTTAACAGCGATGAATGCTGTCTGTTTTTTCTGGAAGGAGGAGCTATTGGTTTTGAGAGAGAGGCGAAGATTTCGAATACAAAATAGTTCGAGAGGGTGTGTTGAGTAGTGTTGCCAAGTTTGTCTTGAGCATTTTTTCTGTGGAAGATTTGGAGAGGATATATAATCTGAATGAGGTCAGCAAATGAGTATGCAGCGTTCTGTTCAAACCTAGACCGTTCTGAATGTGATCCTTTAGTTGCTGTCGCTGAGAGGAGGGTGGAAGTCGAGAAATTTTCCACGCTAAGGGAACACGATGTTTGTGATGTAATACAACAATTTGAAAATCGCAGCCAATACACATTTTTTAAGGTTTGTCCATGGGCCTTTCAACATAACCCTATTGCGTTTGAGGATGTTAGCGAGTCTGTCTGACGTAAGCATTGCGATGATGGAGTTGGATAATTATGTGCCTCTACAGGAAGATGCAGTTTACCTTGGAGCTTGCGCGTCGGAAATCTTTTCTTGTTACAGATACTTTGATTTTTGAGGCTTTGATGGGCATCAAGATTTCAGATTCAGATTTTTGTCCCACATCAAGATTTCAGATTCAGAAAGTAGCTTTTGTGCGGGAACAGCTGATTGATGCAATAATTTATGGGTTGAGTGGCTTGCTTCATCTGAAACAAACGGCGTTTGATTATTTCCAGGAAGCTGTTTCCTTTCCTTTATTACATGGTAGCTTCAGAAGACCTTGAACAGATGAGCTTATTGAAGTGATTAAGATTGCTGATTATGAGAGAGGAATGCGACGTCAGCATTTTATCAGTGTGCAGCATATTTTGTTTGGCCTTTCTCTGTCAAGAGTTGGTGATATTGTAACGCGGGGGATCTTCAATAACATAGAGTTACCTTCAGATCTCCCGATGCTTTGCGTTTACAAGTTATCGTCTGATGCAGCTAAATTTCTTGGTGATGAGCAGGTTGGACTAGAGCACTTTGTCATCGCAATTTTACATGGAAAGCAGGAAAAGGATGGGAAGGCATCAGAGGAGCATAGTTCTCCGGTCTTGGATTATGAAGCATGGGATATGCGGCTCTTAGATTCTTTAAGAGAGAGTGCCACTAAGTGTGGCGTGGAAAGCTTTGAGGACAGGGATATTGCAGCAGAATTCATTCCAAGCAATGAACGTATTGGAAACATGGTGACATGCAGCGTCACTGTTCTCCTTGAAAGACTGAACGAGGCTCTCAGGGAAGGCATGAAGTTACCTTCAATCCGTAAGGAGAAGTTCGAATAAATTCATCCCAGAAATGGATCGGGATGAAGTCCTTGTGACATGTCGGGGCATTCTTCTCAATTGTGCCATGAAGTTGCCTAAATAATTGAAGCGAAGTACTAATGAGTGGGAACAACGTTTCCTTTCGTGGTCTGAGTGGCTCTGCTTGTATGACAATTTGTCACTGTTTTTGTTTTCATATGCAGGTAATGCTACTTATGGTAATACTCCAGTTGATTATTCAAAATTATCATAAACAGAAGTAGACAGATGTAATGTTACTAATAAAGAAAGAAATCTGCATAAAGATGAAAGTTAGAGGTTCACAAAGATGTTCTATTGATTTGCATACTATTTGATAGAGGAGATAAAGACCGTTTTGATGAAGCAATTGGCCAACTTGATGATTAACGCAGCCAACTTGACCTAGAAATTTATCAGTACAGACAAAGCTCGAAAAACAAACACAAGTGAAGTTCGAGGTATGTTCTGAGTCATCTGGGCTGAAATAAGAAACCACTTTGCTGAAAATTGTTCATCACCAACAACATGAAGGAGAAAGTTGACAAACGCATATATGAGTGAAGACATACAAATGCATCAGAGGAAATGCTATGCAATTGTAAATTCAAGAACTGATGCTGCAACTGAGAGGTTTTGTCCCTCACCTGATCAAATGAATATGTGACTATCATGAATGGATGATACAAAGAAACCTACTGAAAATCAGTTTTTTTACTAGAATAAATGTGAATCTCGGTGAAGTTATATGGCAGCGAAGAGTTTCCCGGTAACTCGTGTGAATATTGACCTCCTGGCAACTGCATCAGTCATCGTACGAA
>JAOTQK010000002.1:6947485-6961580 GCA_025642025.1 Rhododendron ferrugineum
CGGGATGGGGGTAGGGTGAGTATGAAATGGCTCGATGAAGCGTTTGGGGTGCTACCATTGGATGCTGATCCTATTGCGGTGGAGCAACATGCTAGAGCTTACATCCTGCGCCTTATTGGGGGGACCATATTTGCAGACAAGTCTTCTAGTCTAGTTCATCTTATGTTCCTCCCCCTACTAGAGGACTTTAGTACTGCTGGGGAATATAGTTGGGGAAGCGCAGCTCTAGGATGCTTATATAGGGAGCTATGTCGTGCTTCCATTGGTGATAATTAAGTTACAGGTAGGTGGTTTCATGCTCCTCCTTCAGGTGTGGGCACGGGAGAGGTTTCCACATATTTCTCCACGTCGTTTGAGAAAGTTTCAGATACCAGATGGTCCTCTTATCACACGGTATGGATATGGCTGCGATCAAGTTCATTTATAGATTTTTGTTCTTATTGTTATATGTTGTATCATCAATTATTTCAAAATTTACAGAATAATTATTTATTGACCCAATTTGTATGACTTTGTAGGTGGCACGATAGGTTTCAGGTTACTGACCTGCCCACTCATGTCTTAAGGGAGTACCGTTACACCTTTGATAGACAAACAGATGATCAAGTGAGTTAGTGAGTTAGTTATGTGGTTTAATTTCATAACTCAAAATTTTTAGCTAGCACAACATAAAAAAATTGTCATGCTCGATTTTGCATTGCAATTTTGCTATATATGTATCTAACAAAATTTCATATGTAGGTGGTGTGGCAACCATATCCACCTCGTGTCATCGATGCACTCCTGTTGTACTGTCGTGCTGGTTCAGACATATGGTTGACAAGTTCGCCACTTATTTGTTTTGCCATTATAGAGATGCATCAGCCAAATAGGGACCTCCAGCAATTTGGCATGCGCCAACCTATTCCATCCCCTTCTCGGTCACTTGATGCACCCCACGGTGTTGATTTGAGAGGGGGGGCGAATGATTGGGCACAGATTCACGGAGCGTCAATCACAATGTGGGATAATCGGCGAGATCACATTGTTCAGGGTGAGGCATATGATGGTGTTATGCATCACGATGATGCGTATAAGGAGTGGTATCAACGTCACACGCGCCAATTCATTGGTCGCCTAGGCTGCTCATTTGAGAAAATGGTATAAATTGACCTGATTAATTCCGTTCTCTAAATTTCAATTTACTTGCCTAGGCTGCCCACACTAGTTTGTTTTAATGCCTTACTATGGAAAGCTTGCAGTGATGTCGTTACACTCTATCCCAACCATATGTTGTGAATAACCTATGAAATGCAGATACTTCAAAATTTGTCCTGCTCCTGTATCATGTGTTGCCTAAATTTTACTAATCAAGACACGCACGCATCTTGTGATTCGATACAATCTGTGATCCGATACATATCTTAAGTAAAGGAAATCTTATATTCTTAGGATTGGTACGTTTAGTGGTAAAATAGATATGTATCTCTAAAGATTTCTTACGTTTAATTTCTTTGTTCGTGTTCCCTTTCATTATGCGGCTATGCCATACATGACACCATAAATTTTGTTTCTGGATCATGTTTTGTGGTTGAATACTGAAGAGTGTATATTCGCCAAAGTTTTTTTTTTTTTTAACATACGCAGTACATCTTGCATGTTAGAATGGGAATAACTATTCTTTGAAAGTGTATGTACTCTTGTTTACGTATCTTACAATAAGTGGTAGCCTATATGTATCTCGATACAGTACATAAAATTCAAAAAAGAATACAAGACATTTATCCATTATGATAACTTTCCCATATGGCATACTTCAAAAATTGGCTGTTGCCCGTGTGTCCTAAGTCATATCTCTTCAACCACGTCGGATCGGCACGCAGTTTTCTCCCTGGTGCCAACAAATACATAAACACGGTTTTGGAAGAAACGTTGCGTCGATCCAAGGGCCGGTTTTAAAGACAAGGTTTGGGACACATGGACTCGTGACCAACATTTTAACATGACTGTTCGTAGATGGAGTCTAATATGTCATAGAAATTCCTACTGTTAAAGAACTTTATCCTACTTCTTTGGTCTATTTACATGGTGGTTGATTTTCTTTAGAGGTAGTTACTAGCTAGTTTTGCTGATGCATTCTCACATGACTAGGATGTTCAAAATGCAGGAAAAAAACTTGGAACGAATTTATCATCTCTTGGGTGAGGATTCAGAGGCCTATGTACTAGCTGGCGACACACTTGCGTTGTTGAAGGAGCAACAATCCTACTTCAGGATTGCGCCGCTACCGCCACCAGAAGTAGCAGCACCGGCACCTCTAGAACCTGATTTAGATTGCTGATAACCTGATTTTGATGACTGTCAAATGAAAGACGTACATCTTAGCGCTTATGTGCCTTTCTTCTTCTATACTGTGTCTTCTGCCATTTCATTTTCAAAACCAGCTTGCTTTTCGGTTTCAACTTCAACTCGGGTGAGAATGTATAATTTGGATCTCTCATACATGCTTGTATGTCCTGGAAGAACTCAATGTTAAATTTCTTAGGACCTCATACAATATTTTCAAATGCTCCTATAAGAATGTCCAAGTCACTCATTACTTCCCACACATTAGTGTACGTCTTTCAATTTTTATGATTGTTTTGTTTGTTTTTCTCAGTCGAGAGAATCCACAAGCCATAACGCAATTCAAATTTGGAGATTTTGGAATAAATTTATAAAAAAAGATGTTATTTATAGTTGAAGCAATATTGTTAATTATTGCATTTTAGTTCTTGTATTGAATTATTCTTAGACTTTATCTGTTTAAATTATTCTTAGACTTTATCCGTTTAGATAGTTCAAGTAATTGGTTTGTGTTGTAAATGACTTTCTTAAATATGCTAGTTTATTAGTATTATTTTTTGTAGAGAAAAAAGTTTTTCATTATTATTCTGGCAATATTGCTTATCACAATTTTTTTTTTATTGAAGTGTGTTAAAAGGAGTCCCACTAGTCATAGTTTCTGGTTGCACGGTTCGAGCGGTGCAATCCACACCGTAAAGAGCAAAAGGTGAAATTACAATACTTCGAAAATATCGTCACGTGGTATTCTTTACCACTTTACAACAACACATTTCTGTGGAGTCTATCATGAAGTGTACGAATCCCATAGACATGTGTGGTTGTAAAATGGTCCGGACTACCTGAATAATTACTCGAGCAGTAGTATGGCGAAAAGTCTACGGTTCCCGACCAAGGGATTCCGATCGGAATCCCGACGCCGTGCCGGGCTCACTCCGGCCACCGGACAGCCGATCTGAGCAGTCCAAAAATTCTATAAAAAAAAATCGAGTGGGCCTTGATGAGAATCAACGGCATCCGATATGTGTAGGTGCTCGGATCAAGCACTCCATGTTTTTGTATATATATGTATCAACGGCATCTTACATATATATACAAAAACATGGAGTGCTTGATCCGAGCATCTACACACATCGGATGCCATTGATTCTCGCGTCAGGCCCCTCGGTTTTGTTTTTAGAGTTTTTGGACGGCTCGGATCGGCCGTCTGGTGGCCGGAGTGAGCCCGGGACGGCGTCAGGATTCCGATCGGGATCCCTTCCCGTCGGGACTGTAGCACCACTGTACTACTACTGGAACACTGTTTTCTGGGGTTTGGTTTTCTCTTCTATATAAAGTCAACATTCTGAATTTCATTTCATCTCTTCTCATCGAGAAAAAAACAGTCATGGCAGATGTACTCCTCTCCTCTCTCATACGGACAATCCTTACAAACTTGACCACCTCAGCCCTACAGCAGTTCGGAATAGCTTGGGGCCTCGAAACCGAGCTCAAAAATCTGGAGAGTACTTTGAGTACAATCCAAGCAGTGCTTGTTGATGCAGAAGCTAAACAATGGACGAGCGAAGCCGTCAAGAATTGGCTCCGAAAGCTCAAGGATTCAGCTTACGATGCCGACAACGTGGTGGACGAATTCGCCACCGAAGCCCTCAAACGAAAACTGGATTCTCAAAGAGCGGCAATACACCGAGTAAGTTCCTTTTTCTCTCTTCCAAATCGGCTTATATTTCGATTGAAAATGGGGAATGAGATTAAGGGTGTTAAGGAGAGGTTGGATAAAATTGTTGGAGAGAGAAGTTTTCACTTGAGGGAGGGATTGTTGGAGCCCGAATTTCGTGCGGTGGAGGGAAGACAAACGAGTTCCCCTGTGAATGAACTGGAAATTTATGGGAGGAATGGCGAGAAAGAAATGATAATTGAAATGTTGCTCGACGATTTGAGCGACCGCAACGGTGTTTCGGTTTGTGCTATATGCGGCATGGGGGGCCTCGGCAAGACTACACTCGCTAAATTGGTGTACAATGATAAGAGGGTGGAGGGGCACTTCGATTTAAGACTTTGGGTTTGCGTATCTGATATTAATTTTGACATAAAGAGACTAACGGGAGCGATTGTAGAGTCCATAGAAGGAGGCGCATGCAATATCACAAACTTGGATCCACTCCAGCGCCGCCTCCAAGAAAAATTGAGCGGCAGGAGATATTTGCTTGTCTTGGACGACGTGTGGAATGAATACCACGAGAAGTGGGATAGACTAAAAGATATACTTAGGTGTGGAGCTAAAGGCAGTAAGGTTGTAGTGACAACAAGGAGTCAGAAAGTTGCTCTTATTATGGCTACGCTTCCTGTACACCGTATGGTTGGTCTATCAGAGGATGATTCTTGGTCCTTGTTTGAGCAACGAGCTTTTGTCAATCGAAGGATGGAGGAAAACCATGAGCTGTTTGAGATTGGGAAGGCGATAGTCAAAAAATGTGCAGGGTTGCCCTTAGCAATAAAAGCTCTAGGAAGCCTCATGCAGTTTAAAAGCAGTGAAAGTGAGTGGTTATCTCTGAGGGACAGTAAGATTTGGGATCTACCAGATGATGGAAGTACTATCTTGCCTGCCTTAAGGTTGAGCTATGACAATTTACCTCCACACTTGAGGCAATGTTTTGCTTATTGTTGTATATTCCTTAAAGACAGTCAGATGAAGAAAGACATGTTGATTGAGCTGTGGATGGCAAATGGTTTTATTCCCTCTAAAGGAGAAACAACTTTGCATGATACAGGCCATGAGATTTTTAATGACTTAGTTTGGAGGTCCTTCTTACAAGATGTGGATGAGAATTTCGATGGCGAAACAGTATGTAAAATGCACGATCTTATGCACGATCTGGCGCTATCTATTATGCAATATGATTTATATGTTATGGACTCACATAAGGATCTGAAAGTTCCAGGAAAGGTTCGTCACTTGCTTCTTAACATTCGCGCAGCAGGGGGATTAACTTGGAATGAGTCTATGCTTGAAGTTCCATCTCTACGGTCGTTTGCTTTACGTCCGCAACGTGCACACCCTCGTTTTTCTTGGGAAAAAGTTTCTCCTTGGATTTCGAACCAGAAGTATCTCAGGGTGTTGGATTTGAGCGCTGGCACTACTTTTGTGAAGGTACCAAGATTAATTTCCAACTCCAACCATCTTAGGTACCTCGACATGTCGTACTCTAACATAGTTTATGTACCAGAATCCATATGTAATCTCCAAAACCTAGAGACTTTGAAACTTATAGAGTGTTACAAGCTTTGTAAGTTGCCCAAATGCATGAGGTATATGAGAAATCTCATATATCTGGACATTAAAGGGTGTGATTCTCTTACATCTATGCCTCCTAAATTGGGACAACTGACTTCCCTACGAAGACTAAGCTTCTTCATTGTGGGCCAAGCTGAGGGTTACCATATTGGTGAGCTGAAAGAATTAAATCTTGCAGGGAAGCTGGTAATAAAGAAACTTGATAATGTAAGAAGCCCAGTGGACGCTGAGAGTGCCAATTTGAAGAGGAAACTGGATCTTGTTTCTTTGCATTTACATTGGACTTGGAGTGATCACAAAGAAGAAAACTTACCCAATGATGTTGAAGGGGTGCTTGAGAGTCTCCAACCTCACTCGAATCTGAAGAAGCTGAGTATAAGTTATTACCGAGGTTCAAAGTTTCCAAATTGGATGATGTGCTCGGTTCTTAAAAATCTGGTTGAGCTCTCTCTGTATTCTTGTTCACAATGTGAACAACTTCCGCCTCTTGGGAAACTACACTCCCTTAAAAAACTCAATATCAGTGGAATGGATTCTCTGAAGTACTTCGACCCTGAGTATTATGGAGATGGGGAAATATCATTCCAGGCACTGGAGACACTCAGTCTTGGAAGAATGCCGAGCTTGGAGGAATGGATGACAATGGATAGACAAGATGTTTTTCCGGGCCTACGAGAGTTGGATATAAAAAGCTGCCCCAAGCTAACTAATTTGCCTGCCCTTCCAACACTTAAGAGATTGGGGATCAGTGACAATGAAATGTTACTCAAGTCAGTGAATAATCTAACTTCACTTTCCTCTCTTTTGATATCTAACCTCCAGTTGGAGATTCTTCCGGACGGATTGTTTCAAAATCACGAGGCCTTAGAGTCCCTAGAGCTAAGGTGTATGCCCAATATCAAGACTCTGCAAAATCGGATGTCTGGTTTGTCTTCTCTGAAGCGATTGAGACTTGATGACTTTCCTAAACTAGGAAATTTGTCAGGACTCGAAATTCTAAACTCTCTAGACTCACTTGATATAAGTGGATGTGACAGTCTTACAGACCTTAAGGGCTTGGAAGGCTTAACTTCCCTCAGATCCTTATATATTCAATGTTGTCGCAAACTAAGGTCGTTATCGGAGGGAATGCAACTTCTAACGGTACTCCAACACTTGCTTATTAATGGAAGTCCTGAGATACAATCTTTTCCAGAGGGCATGCGACATTTGAATTCTCTCCAGAGTTTGCAGATATGGTATTGCGAAGGATTAATTACTCTACCAAACTGGCTAGGAAGCCTCCAATCGCTATCATACTTAGGGATTTGGAGTTGTAGTAATATGAGGTCTATGCCAGATGGGCTGGGGGGCCAAAAGAGTCTAAGAGAGCTGCGAATTGTGGAATGTCCAATTTTGGAGAGGCGGTGCAAGAAAGAGAGTGGCGAGGATTGGCTAAAGATAGCTCACATACCCAGTATTAGGATCAACTTCGAACAAGTACAGTCCTTGGACGATTAACAAACAATCTTGAAGCTGAGGTATGGTTTTGTATTTTTTTTTTGTTAAGGTTGGTTTTTCTTTTTACTTAATAAGTCAAACCAAATTATTTGTCTTTATTAAATTTTTTTTCGTATTTTTTAATTCTGTGTTAAACTTTTGTAACTTATTGATGGTCTCGTCCTGAGGAATTGGAAAAGTAAAACAAATTGATTGAAACTCATAATTTTTTTAAAAAGACAAAAATAAGTAAAAAGGACTGGTTTTTTTACTTATTTTTGTCTTTATTCAAAAAATTATGAGTTTCGATCATAATAATTTACTTGATTACTCTTATCGAGACGAATCAATAAGCCAAAAAAGATTGACGCAAAACAAACAAATGCAAAAAAAAAAAGAATAAAGATAAAGAAAAAAGTTACGTAACTTTTTAATCCAAACCCACCAAACTAGTTACAAACCTGCTCTAGCCACAAGCGGTGCCACACTTCGGGTGACCCCATGGAATTTTTTTTACTATTGCTATATTGAATTTTTTGCAAAACTAATCAATGATCCATTAAAGTTTAATGTTGACACCACACTAGAAAAAATTTCAATCTTGGAACACCACAAAAAATTTAACCAATGGAATAAAAGACGAATGAGTTAAAACCCAAAAAATGCTTGTTTGAGCTTTAAATGGACTATAGATGTTTTAGTTAATTAATAATAGCACTCCAAGGTCGAAGCTTGGGATTTAAGATTTGCTCCTTCCTGAGCTGGCTCTTAGGTTTGAAACGTCTCAGGTGGAATCAACTTTTATGCGGCCACTCCATACAAGGCTTTGCCTCAGCTTTAGTCGTACTCCCTCATAGTAGACGGTGGGATTGGATCACTAAGAATAAGTCGACGTGCGCATAAACTGACTAGACAGCTCGATCGAGTTGTCAATTAATTAGTAAGAGTATTGGGGTTTATGAGTGACCTCGTGTTCCGAAACTCTTGGAGTCGCCACGGGCTCTAGCAAAAGACAATATTTGAAGTGGCAATTGTAGTTGGAAGAAAACGATTGCCTATAGAGTTTATTTTCTGGTTAATTCCCCCAGCCTACATTGACATGAGTGCACATTCTAATAACTTTGGTCATTTTTTCCCAGATTCGTTTTTCCCAAATTCATTTCCGGACGCATATTTTGAGTCCAGATTTGATTGCATGGTTAATCATTAGAAATCATCGAAGTTAGTTCCGGAATGATTGCTGGGATTTTAGATGCAACATGCGTTCCATTTTGAAGGGTTCTGGCCTTCACTGTGTTGAATATCAGAAGGTAAGTTACTCACTCTCCCTTTTTGGTTCAGTGTTTTCATGTTTCTATTTCTCACATGCTGATTACATTGTGAATCCTTTTTTCTTATCAGTTTTCCTTGTAGCCAACATGAAAAATCTCCAAAATCTTAAGTATGGATCCTTTTCCAAAAATGAGTCGTCTTTTTTCTGCTTTACGCTTAGACCAAGAGATCGAGCTTGTCCGAGTAATGTTCCTGTACAGTTTTTTAGTGTCATCCAACGGACTAATTTCATCTGTTGTTTTTGCAGTTTGTATGCATATTGAAATGGTCAAGTGGGAAACTACTAAATTATTGGCACAATTTCAAATAATAAATTCTTTTTTTTTTTTTAGGGCTGATGCACCTTTAGTGTACTAATATCTTTCCTCTCGCTCATTCATGTTTCCATCCAATTGTCCAAATCTCCGTTGTGGTGGAGCCTTTTAATTTTGATGAACAAAATGGTTCTTATCATCCTTGATGATTCGGAATCAAATATCGCCATTAAGTTCTAATGGGAACAATGATAACAAACTTCTCTTCACCATTTAAAGTTTGGATAGTTATAAATGACTGGCATTTTTGAGCCGGTCATGATTTGAGCACTTCATAAATTTAATCGTTTTCAGCCATACAACCACCTTTTTGAAGTATAAACATGTCATCGTACTTCAACATATCATTTCATTCTTGCTTTTTGTGTGTGCAATTTTTCGATACCTATTTATTTTATCGTTACTTGCTAATATTAGGTTCAATTCGAGGATAAAAAATTCTGAAAACAATAAGTTAATTACTATGATTCTTCCGGACTTCCGGTTTGGACAAAAAATGTGTAGTAGTTTGCTTTGAATTGGATTGGGTTTCATCATCGGCTAAAAAATGTCTTGGTCAGTTCTCCAAGTTGCAGATAATGCAATTGTCATAAGTTAATGAATGGTGCCATGTTTTATCTTCCTTTATTGGTGCTAAGGAAGTAGACGTAGATGCTAAAGTGAGTGTGAGGAGTGTTCTTTTCGGCTGTGGTTTGGATTCATTTTCAAGTCTGTCAAAGCATAAGCCATTATTCTTGATGGTTCTAACAATATCTAACTGGTTTTGTACTCCATTTTATTCAAGTAGTGAAGTATGTTACTCAGGAAAAAACTGCATTAACCCCGAAGAGTGGTTAAAGTTGGTTAGAGGTTGAAGGAAAGCGGGAAGGAAAAACTGTAAGATGATTTTGTTGTTTGGAGTAGTAGCTACCAGCCTTTAAGGCAGCGTGCTTCTGGGTTTGTCTCTCAACCTTGATGTGAGGAGCTCAACCACTTGTCTTTATCCGCACAGTAATATCAAGCTGAACTGAAGCTTCACTGGCGAATTTGTACTGGCAGCAGCTTTATTCGAAAGCATGCCAATCTTATATGATTCGGTGTACTTCTGGAACCATATGTAACTCGTCCTCTTCAAAACAAGCAGGGAGGTTATACTTTCAATGGTAGTTGGTGGCACATAAAGTTCAAAATAAATGCTGGCATGGGTTCCTTTGGTTCATGCAAGTATACGAATCATGCTGAGCTTAGTTAATTTGCTAGTGTTCATATGTCATCACACTGCACTCTTAGGATCGCCCTTTTCTCCTTGGCTGGGTCTCAAGCTGGCCTGTTTCTATTGAAGTTATCTTAGGTGGATAGTTACATGAGCATGAACCTGAAGTTTTTTTTGTAATATCGAATACCTAGCTAGATAGAGCAAACCAGTAAAGAGAAATCATGTTAGTAATTTTGTTGGGAATGCAGGGCCATCCCTAAACATATTCCTAATTTTGACGGTAATGGTTATCGTCTTTGCTTAACCACCGTTCCCTATGACCTAGATCCATGGCAGCAGAATGGTGTACAACATACATCTAAAAGAACAGTTATGGTTAGGCATTCACTACCATCTACGTCAAATAGCCATGTTGAGATCTAGATGTTCTGCATAAGCATGTGGTCTCTGTGAGAATCTATTGTGCTTTTTATCTGTCCAGCCCTGATCCTTTCGTTGTTTGTAATGAAGATATGTGTTTTGCGTAAGATATGTAGCATCTTTGGTTATCCATGGTGTGTTTTCTGAACTTCTTCAGGCATTGGTGCTATATCAGTTACCCGTGGTGGTGATAGTTTTCAACAACGGTGGTGTCTACTGCATCTATAGGAGAAGCCCTGAAGAAATTATAGGTCCTTTTAAGGAGGACCCAGCACCTACTTCGTTTTCTCTGGTGGAGCTTATGATCTCCTAATTGAAGCTTTTGGGGGCAAAGGTTTTCTTTTTCAGGACACCCGATGGACTCAAATCTGCCCTTACTGAATCTTTTGCAGCCCAGAAGCCAGCTGTGATAAACATCACAATAGATCCATATTGTGGTGCTGAAAGTGGGATACTTTAGCACAAGAACTGAGGTTGGCAGTAGGCTCAAGCTGGAAATTTGATTTGGGGACTGAATACGACAATGTTCAATAATTTGAGTATCAGATCTTGTTGTAGAGTTATACTTTGTTTCTTTTGAATTATTTGTTTTTAAGAGGGTGTTGAAGAACTCGAATAAAATGTCGACTGAAGGGAGTCCTGTGTTATGTATGTTGTGTGCACAAGTGAGAGCGGGACAAGGCCATGATAATTGTACTATATAGAGCTACAGAGTTTATGGATTCTACATTCAGATTTCATGCTTAATCTAGATTGTGTGGTTAATTGTATGGATACCCCCTTTATTTAAGAAAGTGGAAATGAAGTTTTCTGTTTGAGAATAAGTTCTGTCCGGTTGATCCGGACAGGGGGCCTGTCCGGACAGCCCCAGTGTGGGCTCCCTTTGCGTATTTTTTTGAAAAATCCGAACCGTGCATCTTGTAGGGCCCGCAAAATAATGTATCTAAGAAAAAAATCAGTTTATCTGGACATCGATAGATATGTCAAAAGTTGAGTTTTTACACGAAAAAATAGACAACGGTGAACAATTTAACTTTAAAAATAGTTGACAGATCACGGTCGTCCATTTTTCTGTGTAAAAACTCATTTTTTGATATACCTATCAATGTCCGGACAAGTTGATTTTTTGTGTAGACACATTATTTTGCAGGTCCTATAAGATGCATGGTTTGGATTTTTCAAAAAATTGCGTGAAGGGAGCCCACACGGGACTGTCTGGACAGCCCCCTTGTCCGGATCAACCGGAAAGAACTTTTTCTCTTTCTGTTTTACTATTCTTCTTCTCGTCACCCCAACCATCCCTTTTTAAAGGCTTAACAGTCCATGCACTGTGTGTGATTTGGTGAGAAATTAGAAGAAATTATGAGAAAGACAACTCTCTCTTATCCATGGTTATGAACTGAGTAAACCTATTTCTCATCCATTAAGGATAGCTCACCTGTTTAATAGTATCATGTATTCACTGGTACCAAATGAAAACAAGATTATTGTTATATTTTTACCGAGGCGATGAAAAACAAAATTATTGGTTATTTTTTCCCGAAAATTATCAAGATTGTACTGGAGATTACAGTGGGTTTGCTTTTTAGTGCATTTGTTTTAGTACAGGGAGTTGAACCCTTAAACACTAGTGTCGCCGCCCTGGGGATGAGATACAAATTTATTGGTTATTTATTCCCGAAAATTATTGAGATTGCTCTGATGATTACAAACAGGAAAAATTAAAAAAATGTCGTATATCGATCAACACATGAACGCAATAGCCTTATCGTCATGATCACAATAGATTCATCTTTTTAAGAAATAAATTGACACACAAAATTGAAATAGATTATGCGATCACATGGTGATTAATACGACATGAATGATGATATTGATTCAACTCTAGCAATTCTAACATTTTCCATCGTCAGGAGACCAGTAAATTAAATACCCACCAAAAGGTTTAAGAAGGCTGTCTAATCCCAAGGAGGGACTCTTACACATCTTAATGATTTGAGAAAACGAATTTTTTTTTCCTTAACTATCCTTGCCATTCCATGGGGTTCGTTTTATTAGAGAGAAAATGAAAGAAAAAAGAAAGAAAGCGTAAAAGTGACTTTTTTCTGGCATTTGATTAGCGTGAGAATAGTAGAAGAATGATAGAATAGTAGAAGAATGATAGATAGTGAGCTCTCTTGAACAACTCATTTTGGCATGGTTATGTAGTTTTCATTTTCTTACTAGAAACACACAAAAAAATATTATTTTCTTGTGAAAGTTGTTAATGTCTTATAATTCATCTCATTATACTGGCAAATTTTCGTTCCCTATCATGATGCTGTTAGACTTGTCTCACATCGCCCATTTAAGCCACCCAAACTTGGTTAATAAATTCTAGAGGCTACATCACCTATTGCCAATTGATTTTAGGTTGAAACCCTCCAAGAATTCTAACATGGTATCAGAGCTAGGTCTTGGATGGTTTTACCTCTCGTGGGAGAGTCTCCCTCTCATGGGAGAGTCTCTGCCGCCCGAGTCAATCGCTCAGCTCCTGATCTCCTGGTTTGTCACCTCCACGTGCATCCGGGCTGCACGTGAGGGGGAGTGTTAGACTTGTCTCACATCGCCCATTTAAGTCACCCAAACTTGGTTAGTAAATTCTAGAGGCTACTCCACCTATTGCCAATTGGTTTTAGGTTGGAACCCTCCAAGAATTCTAATAGATCCATGTATGTTAATGGTATGGCCCCGTTCCGTTAAGATTTTTATTACTTATTTTTTGCTTTATGAAACTGGTCATTCTTTCATAGTACATCACATTTAATTTAAAAAATAAGTAACTTATTTTAATTAGTGAAACACACCCCAAGTTAGCAACAAGTATGAATATTTTATTGCAAGATTTTCACCTTTTATATATATACTCTTTAGTCAAACAAATAAAATTAAAGTACTATTTTTTTTTTCACTTCCATTACTAAAATTTAGTAGTATTTTGCAGAGTAACTTTTTGACTTTTAGTACTTGTGTTATAAGAAAGTTTAAGTACAAAGGGACCAATTTCGAAATGAATTTACAAAACTCTGGAGTGCAAAACAATTGCCCTTTATTTTCTCTCATTTTTTACTCTCCATCAAATTACCATAATCATTTGTACAAGTTGAATGACGTGTACAACTCTGAAATTTCTTCGATATTGCTTGTAGTTGTGAGATTTATAATATCATTCAGCTCGGCGAAATCTTCATATGTAAATTCCAAAGTTGGTTGCATGTCATTATTGTCTTCAACATCATCATCCATGGTGAACTTGTAAATAAGAGAGTGTTTTGGAAAGACTTGGCGATAAAAATGGGAGGGGATGAAGAAGGATTGTGAGAGAGACAAGTCACTGGTATAGTACCCATCCGACACTGAAAAATTTTCATCTTTTTTTTCTCTCTAAATTCGAATCGTCCAAAAACACAATGGACGGCTCGGATGCGCCAAGCGGGTACCACGTGGTGCCCAAAAATTTTCCATCGTAATATACTCCAAGAGAGGAACACGAAAGGGAGGACTCAGATCCTCTGTCCCAATCCCTCTGTCCGAGTTCTCTGTCCCAGTCCTCAAACAGCGACACGTGTCCTTCCTACCACAAACCAAAAGGTCACACCACACCCAATCCCTCCCCCTTCACCCTTGTCTTCTCCATCTGCTTCCTCCGTTCGAAAACCTAATTCACTCAGCCTCTCTCACTCATCAATACCCTCATCT
>JAOTQK010000002.1:6971732-6982017 GCA_025642025.1 Rhododendron ferrugineum
TGGTTATTCTGGTGTTGGGAATCGAAATGGTCTGTATCATGTTTTTCCTTTTCTTCTTTATGAGTTCGATGGGCTTTTGTTGGATTGTGTTGGGGTATTATGCAAATTTTAGGTTCTGTTGATATAGGAACTTGAGACCATTGTATGAGTCTTTTTATGTATCATATCTTATGAGTTTATTAAAAGAGTTGTTAGGGCTGCAATTTTAGTAGTTGCATTCAAGTTTGGTTATTTTGTTGATATTCTCTCATTCAGGAAGTTTGGGTGAAAAGTAGTTTTGGGTTTTGGTGTCAGAAAATCGCAGGGGAGGCTGCACTTTTGTCATTGGTTGATACGTGTATCCATGAAGTGAAGTTTTAGTTTTTAGCGGTGGCATAGAGTTACCGTAAGTTTTTTCTCTTGAATTCTGCCATGTTTTTTGGGTGTAGAATAATGTCAAAGTGCTGGGGAGACCTGAAGGATTTCGCAAACTTTTCTTCTTGGCATTAGAAGGATACCAATGTAACACTTTGCTTCTATGTGCCCATCCTGATCACAATAGTTGTAATGAGGTCTGCAGATCGGTAGTGCAAATTGGTGGGACCTCTTGATGCACCGGTATACCTATTAGCAGCAATGAGAGTAGCTGCTTCAGGAACCATAACTGGAGGATGATGTAATTCACGTTGTTTTTCTTCATGCAGAATAAGAGAAATCTTCTGAATGGAAGGCATAGGCTCGAGAAGAAGTAATTGACTCAGCAAGTCCGAGTAGGAGCTATTCAAACCTTGCAAAAATCGCAGAACCCAATTTCATGAAATACATCTGATACTGCTTTGATGGCTCCACATGTACAAGTTGGAAGCGAAATATAGGAAGACTGCATCCCAAAGAGCTTTAAGCCTTGTAAAATACTGTGGCATAGACATGTTTTCTTGATTAAGAGATATTTCTCTCTTGAGCTTGAACAGCATTGATGCATTGGATTGGGAATATCGATCATGAAGATATCATCCCAAACTTCCTTAGAAGACATGTCATATAGGATACTAGCACAAAGTTCTGGAGAGATAGGGTGAAGGATCCAAGAAGAAACCAGATCATTAAAATGTTGCCATAGGTGAAGTTGATTAGAAGAAGTGGTTTTAGGATTTTCACTAGGGACAAATCCTAGCTTATTTTTGGCACAAAGTGCCATATGCATTGCTCGAACCCATGTCGTGCTTTAATTTTCTGGTGTTAACAGGGGTGAAACAAGAACGGATGGATGAGGTATGGATCATCAGAAGAATCAAAGTCATTTGGCTTTGATTGAGATGGAGACTTTTCTTCCATGAGAGAGAAAAGTGATGAACAAAGACGGATAATTTAACCTGGTTCTGATACCATGATAATTTGAGACTCAAATGGTAGCAAAACCAAAACTTACTTTCTGAACACACACCAGGAGGTCCATCTTTGGATGGATAAGATTGCACTGAAACTTAAAGAAGCTAAAGATAAACTACAACAATACAACTAACTAATCCAATAGATAAGGAAGAGATCGGGATATTGGCTGAGAAACATCACGTGGATGAATTTATTTCTACCAGCCCCTTTCAATGTATTTTCTGACTAAGCCAGCGACTACCGTAATGTTGTTTACATGCCATACTCTATCTAAGCGATATGCGACACACATTTTTGTTTTGGACGTATTTTTAGTCTCATTTTTAGTGGCTCAATCAGGTTTTCGCTCATGATTTACGTGTGTAACTAACACAATTTATGTTGTAGGCTTTGCTAAAAGTCTATCAACATGTGACAAGGATAGGCTCAAGCTGTGGTTGAATAGGTATTCCTTTACTTATCCCTCTGCATTCATGATTCCAACACAAGTGAAATCATGAAACTGGAAATGGATTAAAAGGCATATTCTGGCCCAACAAATACTATTACAGGTATTTTTTCCCCTCGCTGACACAAATAAAGTTTGTTCCACATTTTTCTTCCAATAAAAGTTAGGAAGGAATAGGGGAAGAAAATTTTGAGTCCACAACAATGAGACTTGAACCCAAATGTCATGTCCCCTGATCCGCTGAAAGAACGCTGGGTCTAGTTGTCTATTGCGAAATTCAAGTTCTGGTGTTGTATATAATTCCAAGTTCTTTTTGGGTGGGATGGTCTAATTTTGCAAAATTACCCTCAGAGACTCGTAATTGATCATGGATTGGCATGAGACCGCTTGGCAATGGTGTCAAGCGGCCGATCCGACCGTTCATCTCGACAATTGACGGCTCAGATCTTAATTTGAGCAATGGACGGTATAGATTTATATGCGCTCGGATTAAATCCAAGCCATCTGTGCGGAGACGCACGGTCAAATCGGCCGCTCGGCACCACTGCTAAGCACTCCCGCTTGGCAGCATCTCCCAATCCGATTGGCACGGCCACCTATGAGTACTAGCAGTGGAAGTAATGGATTGTGATATTCACTCGGAAAGTTTTCCAATGGATTTGCCGAAAATCTTGTTTGTATACACGTGCAAACACACAAAGTAGAGAATAAAGATCTAACAAAGAAAGCACACAGGATTTTTATTATTCAGGCATGTCTGATTACAACAATGAAGGGCTTCTCCTTTTATAGACATAGTCACAACAAGACAAGCATAACTTATACTAACTTTAGACAAGCATATCTTAAAAACTTTAGACAAGCATAGATTCGCATCTTACATAATACTAACAACTTTCACTACTCCCTACGGAAATGAAATGAGTAAAGATAAAGCAACAATATTCTCGCAACTTTGCTTTAACTTTCTTTCACTTCAGACACAAAGTGACGAGGGGTCACACTTATTGCACACAACACTCCAAACTAGAAAATTAACAGCTGTCACGTATGGTCCGGATGGCTATTTTCATCTTGTATGTATTGCCGGGGTATTCCAAAATTTAAGATGAAACTGAATTACAACTATTCCTAGTGTCTAATGGTGGCACAAACAATAACTAATAGTGTAACAATCTACAAAAATTATTCCCGAATCCCTTTATTCAGCCCATTGTTGTTTATCGCTGTTCGCTATCATCACAACATAAATTAGCAATATAAATACAAAATTGCAAATGTTGGGAAAACTTCCAAACTTCTAATCAACTTTGTATTCACACGCATAGCCTCCCGAGTCTTTGATCCATAAAGTGAAGAACAAGATCAAGAGCTACAAACGGGTACGCTTCTAATGAGATTAGACACCCTCTACTAAGGTATAAAATTTCAGCACTTCAAATACATGATTGTGCATAATCTACTCTATTTGTTTTCAATACCTGCACAGAGGAAGAATCTCTCTCTAATGGTGTAGCATGATCCGAGGAAGATAAGAACCGATGGCATGTTTCGTGTTAGCTTCATTAGCCACAGGTTTGGGTTGTTGAAAGCAGAGATGTGAAGATTCCACAAATGCTGTCATTCACTGATTGCTGAGAGTTAGCTTCTGTCAACACCTAAAATGGCAGGCCTCAATCATCCATCCAACATCACAACAACTGGAGCATACTGCAGAAGTTGAAAGATAATTGGAGTTGAGAAAAAGAACATTGTATGTAAGAAAGAAAAGATGGTAAAAAAACTGCTCTTGCAGAGTTTATAGACCTCGTCATCTTCTTCGCAGTACATTCCATCTACTGCACTTTTCTGCTGGAAGTCCCATCCAAGAGTGTGCTCAAGGAGCTCTTTGAATTTCCTTGTCTGTGAAAATGGAAAAATAGTGCTTAGACTGTGATGAAACTAGTGCTAACTTTGATATTAGTTAAGTTCAGCATTCACATATTACGCATGTATGCCTGTACTGGTATGAACCGTGAACAGGGTTGAAGGTCATTTCATGGACGGAATTCAAGAGGGTCATGGATGTCTTTATTATCTGGTTCATGTACATTGTGAGGTGCATGTTACTAGAGCCTATAGATACTAATTTATCCAGTAAAGTACGCAATGAATTAGTACAATTAGAGTTCCAGCACTCATTTTCCTCCTTATTTGAGTGTTGCTTCTCATTTGTTCTTGTTCTACGCCTTGTATCTTTAACATCCTGGGCATGCAATCTGGTGTCTAGCTGTGTTACTTGAGATTTGTTCTCTATAAGTCCTTCCACACAACATGATTCTGTTGCCTTACTACAATCAACTTTCAAGATTAGTAAAATGCAATTGAAGCTGAAAACATACACGCAATGTACCAAAATAAGCATTTTCTTTTTCTCCTTTGAGATTTATAAATGCAAATTCTCCTAAGAAAATATGACATAGGATAAATATTCAGTCTTGTAGCCAATCCAATGGTTTACCTATTTAGCGAGTGAATTTTCACATTAATCGAACCCATTTCAGAATATTAGCTGAATGAACCATGGTCAGATAAGTCTTCCATTTTCCTGTCAACCTGTTGCCTAAGTCTTCATGCATATATTAGCACTAAAATTTTCACTTATTTCGTGAACACCCCAAACAAGCTTTTATTAAAGTAAATGTTAAGTTATGGGTAAGTAGATTAGAAGATAAGTCCTTACATGTAATTATTTCTTTACACTTGTATAAGTAGAACGTAATGAGATAGTAAACCCTAACTTTGGGTCTTATTCCAAACTGTCTAAACGTTCACATGGTATCAGAGCGCCGAATTCGGACGATTATTTTTTCCTTGTCTGTCACCGACAAGCCTTTTTTCTCATCGATCAGCCTCATCGGCCCTCCTGTCACCTTCCAACACATCAGCAGAATCCTAACAAAGTCGACCCAGCCCTCTCACTCATTGATCTGCCTTCACCAACCACCGCCAGCCACCTCTAAGCCCTCGGTGCTTCTCGCCGAACCTCACCCAGCCTCCGACGACCCACGTGACCCTCAGGCGACCTTCATGGTGGCTGATTTATGTGTTTTTGTGGTCTATTTGTTACTGTCGTGGCCTCTCTCTGTGTTTTCGTGGCTGATTTATGTGCTTCCTACACAGTTTGGTGTTGGGTGTTGTTCTTCTTTGGATTGGGTAAGAGTTATTTACACCTGTTTGGGTTTGGGTTAGATTAAATCAATCTATTTCTTTTATTTTACATCATATGTCATCATCTGGGTTTGTTGAAATGTCGGAGGATAAACAAATAGCTTCTGCTAGTGTCAAGATGAGTTGAGTCGTGTAGGGACTCTGGATAACTCTCATCTGGATATTTGTCATATTAAATTGGATGGTACCAATTATTTGGTTTGGTCTCACACTTTTACTTTAGCTATCGAGGCCAAAGGGATGTCAGAGTTCATTGAGGGCCATGTTACTCCACCTGTTGAGGCAGTTGAACTGAAGAAGTTTAAAACTCAAAAATCGTTGGTCATGACCTGGTTGTTTAATTCCATGAGAGCTAATATTCGCCATACTTTCCTGCTTCTTGATACTCCGCATCAGATTTGGACTACTGTAGCCCAAACCTATTCGCAACAAGGTAATGATGCACAGTGTTTTGAGTTGAGGAAAAGACTCCATACATTGGAACAAAATCATCGCTCCGTCGCTGTGTACTTTGCTGACTTGAGTGGAGAATGGCAGGAATTTGATTATTATCAGAGGTTTCAGGCTGTTTGTGCTGTGGATGCTGCTAATTGGCTAAAAAGGATGGAGAAAGAGCGTGTTTATGACTTTCTTACTGGTCTTGATATGGAGTTTGATCCGATTAGAGTGCAGGTGTTGGGTCGTGTTCCATCTCCATCCTTGGGAGATGCCTATTCTATTGTTCAGCAGGAGGAGAGTACGTGGGGTGCTATGTTGCACCCTCCTATTTCTGATTATTCTGCCCTTGTTTCTACTCCTCAATGTCATTTTGGTTCTGGTAGTGGGCCTATTCTCCAGGGTGGCAAGTCCTGTTACTAGCAACGGGCCTCCTGATCGTGCGACACTCCAGTGTGATTATTGCCACAACATTGGTCATACCAGGGATTTTTGTTGGAAGCTACATGGCAAGCCCTCTCGTGGGCGCGGGGGTGGACGCAATGGCCATGGTCGTGGTCCGGTGCGTTCTCAGGCCCAGGCCCATGTTTCGGAGTTTGCAGTTGGCACCTTGCCTAATTCTGGGTTCAGTTTTGGGATTCAGGCATCATCTGATCATGTTGGTGGTTTCTCTAAGGGGGAGATACAAACTCTCAGGCGCCTTATGACTCAGGCTGATTCTCCATCTACTATGGCTTCCTCTTCCACATCAGCTCCTACTTCATCCTATTTTGCTCACACAGGTATCCCGACTAGTGCATTTACTGCCTCTTCTGCTATTCCTTGGGCTATTCCTTGGATTATAGATTCTGGTGCCTCAGATCATATGACTGGGGGTTCCTCTGTATTTGATTCTTACTCTACTTGTTCTGGTAAGGATAAGGTACGAATAGCAGATGGGTCATTCGCTATTCTCCCTCCATTTCTCTCTTCAATTTTACATATTCCCAACTTTGCCCCTAATCTTATGTCTGTTAGTAACCTTACTCGTTCTGCAAATTGTTTCGTGACCTTTTTCCCTACTCATTGTGTCTTTCAACTGGATACGGGGAAGGTGATTGATAGTGGTAAATCATATGGTGGCCTCTATTTTTTGGAGTCTGCACCTCGTCCAACCATGTCATGTGGTCTTACTCTGCAAGTAGATATGGGTTCAGCTCTTACTATGTTACATCAGTGGCACCGTAGATTGGGTCATCCCTCCTTTGGAATTTTAGAGAAACTTTTTTCTAATTTAATAAAGCATTGTTCTAGGAGTCAATTTTTTTTGAAGCCTGTGAGCTTGGAAAATATAAACATTCACCTTATGCACCTATTAATAAACGTAGTGTGTCTCCTTTTACAGTTATCCATTCTGATATTTGGGGTCCTTCCCCTATTACCTCTTAAAGGTTTTCGGTGGTTTATCACTTTTATTGACCGTTATTCTCGTGTTACTTGGGTGTATTTATTTAAGTCAAAAAGTGACGTCTTTTCTTGTTTTAAATCTTTTTATGCCATGGTACGCACTCAATTTGATACGAATATTAAAATTCTCTGTAGTGACAATGGGACTAAGTATATATATAGGAATTTTAGGGCGTTCCTAGATGAAAATGACATTCTTTATCAGACGACTTGTGTTGACACTCCACAACAAAATGGAGTTGTTGAACGCAAGAATCGTCATCTTGCTGAGGTAGTTCGCTCTCTTTCATTCACCATGAATGTTCCCAAATTTTTTTGGGGAGAGGCGATTTTGACTGCTACTTATTTTATCAACCGTATGCCATCTAGTGTTCTCCAGTTCAAAACTCCTACTAAGTGTCTTCCTCACAGTTCTCACGTCACCACTCTCCCACCGCGGGTGTTTGGTTGTGTGTGTTTTGTTCATACCCCTCATCCGTCTGGGGGCAAGTTAGGTCCTAAAGCCCTTAAGTGTGTCTTTATTGGGTACTCTCCTGCCCAGAAGAGCTATAAATGTTATGATCCTCACTCTAGAAAGTTTTATGTCTCTATGGATGTTACTTTTTGGGAAACAGTCACCTTGTTTGGTTCCCATCTCATCTCATCTCATTTTCCTCTCTACACGTTTCTCAATACCTTTTTCTCTCTATCTCTCTCCACTCATTACATCAAAAATAACTTTAAAAAATGAGAACCAAACTAGGTAAGTGTCCTTTTATTCTCCCTCCACTCCATCTCTTCAGGGGGAGCATCGGCAGGAAGAAATGAGGGAGGAAGAGATGTTTACCTCTTTTTATAATTATGGTGAGGGGGAGAGGAAACAATTTAGAGAGGAACCAATATCTGCTAAAAGAGCAACTCATGACATAGGTGACAATATTGAGGAACTACCACAACGGCTGAAAGGGTCTTAACTTAAAGACCTACATTAGACAGAAGAAAGGAAAGTCTTCATGTGTAATACCACCTTGTCAATTACAATCCCCTGCTCCAGTTCCGGATTCCTCAGCTGACTTAACTTATCTGGTAATGAATTTCTCCTATTGAACCTCCCTTTATTGAGTCTGATGATCTTCCTATTGCTTTTCGGAAAGGTGTTAGGTCATGTACTCAACATCTCATCTCTCAATTTGTCTCTTATGATCATTTATCTCCTTCGTACCATGCCTTTGTTTCGTCTCTTTCTTTTATATGTATTCCACAGAATTGGCAGGATGCATTCATAATACCTAAGTAGAAATGAGCTATGGTAGAAGAGTTGACAGCTTTGAAAAAGAATGGCACTTGGGAGCTAGTATCACTTCCACGAGAAAAGAAATCAGTAGGATGAATGCTTATGGTACAATTAAAAGATAAGGCGAGACTTGTAGCCAAGGGTTTTACTCAAACCTATGGTATTGACTATGAGGAGACGTTTGCATCGGTAGCAAAGATGAACACTGTGTGAGCTCTGCTTTCTTGTGCTGCCAATTTGAATTGGCCCTTCACCAATTTGATGTGAAAAATGCATTCCTCCATGGTGAGTTAGAAGAGGATGTGTTTATGGACGTACCACAAGGTTTCTCTTCCTCTGAGGCTGAAGGGAAGGTGTGTAGATTGAAGAAGGCCCTATATGGGCAGAAGCAATCACCTAGAGCGTGGTTTGGCAGATTTTCCAAGGCTATGTTGGGGTTTGGATACAAATAGAGCCATGTAGATTATACTATGTTCATCAAGGGAGGCGCTGGTAAGATTGTTGTCCTTATTGGGTATGTTGATGATATAATAATGACAGGCAATGATGTGAATGAAATTCTTAATCTCAAATCTAGTCTGGCTCAAGAATTCGAGATTAAGGATTTGGGATCACTAAGATACTTTCTTGGCATGGAAGTGGCAAGGTCTGATAAAGGTATTTTTATCTCCCAACGGAAGTATATACTTGACCTTTTGGAAGAAACAGGTATGTTGGGTGGTAGACCTGCAAATTCTCCTATTTAGGCGAATCATCATCTTAGTGGTCATGTGGGGGAGTGCACTGACAATGAGTGGTATCAGCAACTTGTGGGCCGTTTGATATACTTAGCTCACACTCGACCGGATGTTACTTATGCAGTGGGCGTTGTTAGTCAGTTTATGCATGATCCTCGTACTTCACATTTAGATGCAGTTTTTCGCATCTTGAGGCATCTCAAATCAGCTCCAGGGAAAGGAATTCTATTCTCTAACCATGGTCACATGCGGTTGGAGACTTTTACTGATGTCGACTGGGCTGGTTCTATGGATGATAGACGCTCTACTTCTGGCTATTGTACTTTCCTTGGGGGAAATCTGATTACTTGGCGAAGTAAGAAGCAATCAGTAGTTGTCAGGTCTAGCGCAGAAGCTGAGTATAGAGCTATGGCTCATGGTGTTTGTGAGCTCTTGTGGCTCCAAACCTTGTTACGTGATTTGAGAATTTTTGATAGTGGTCCTATGAAACTCTACTATGACAATAAAGCTGTCATAATCATTGCTCATAATCCTGTTCAACATGACAGAACGAAGCATATAGAGATTGACAGGCACTTCATCAAAGAGAAGCTAAGTGAGGGTTTGATATGTATGCCTTTTATGAGATCTGAAGACCAATTGGCCGACATATTCACGAAAGGGCTTGGTAGCAAGAGTTTCCACCCCATTGTGTTCAAGTTGGGCTTGATCGATATCTTCGCACCAACTTGAGGGGGAGTGTTAAGTTATGGGTCTAAGGCCCCGTTTGATAACAGTGATAGATGGATGGGATTCGTAAGGAGATGAGATTAGGATTGAGATTGGTAATGAGAAGGGATTGATAATGAGATGGGATTGGTAATGAGTATGTTTGTTTGAGATGGGATTAGATGATGGGATTATTAATATTGTGTTTGTTTCACATGGGATAGGATTGGATTGGTAGTACGAATTTCCATTTTTTCCCTTGTGCCATTTTTTCCCCCTTTAATCCTATCCATTCATCAGGTCAAACCCCACGCCTAAATCTTACCACCAGATTAACATCTCCTCTTCTTCAACCCACAAATCCCCATAGCCGATTCTCTCTCTCTCTCTCCTTCAACCCACAAATCCCCATCTCCTCTAACCTCCATAGCCGACTCTCTCTCTCTCTCTCCTTCAACCAACAAATCCCCATCTCCTCTAACCTCCATAGCTGACTCTCTCTCTCTCTCTCAACCCACAAATCCCCATCTCCTCTTCAGTCCTAATCGACAAAACAAAACCCAGTTCACAAACCCTTTTTTTTTTTTCCAGCAAAATCCAAAACCCAGTGGTGTGATTTCAGACAAGACATAGGTTTGCCAAGTCCAGTGGTGCGAT
>JAOTQK010000002.1:6991852-7003708 GCA_025642025.1 Rhododendron ferrugineum
CGCTTGGGATCCGTATCAAACTTAGAAGTCGGCTCTGTTATTTTGTCTATTTTATTACCTCAAAGACTATTTTTAGTGTTCCCCAGTGGTTTGTAATAAATGAATCTCTATGTTGAGAATTCGGTTTTGAATTTTAAACTTTAATTTAGTGAATTTTTCAGAAATTAATATTTAATACCTTCAATTTTATTTCCGAAAATCGGGGCGTTACATACTTTAACATATGAAACTCACTCTCCAACAAACATTAGCATATCAAATTAGGCCCTATTATTATTTTTAGTTTTCGTGGCATCACACCCCCGTAACAAAATGCCCTTTTAAAAAGTCAAACGAGACGCGCGCACTTATTCCAAAGAAAACAAAACATCTTCTAATTCAAGGTCGGAATCCTCAAAACAATTAAAAACACAATTTTTAGTTTCTCATTCTTTTGATGATGAGTGCCGGCTTGGAGGCCTAAAGCGAAGGTCAAGATTGAAGCCTTTACTTCTTACATTACTTTTTTCCCATTTGGATTTTCAATTTTCAGAACTTGTATTGTGAAAATTGATACTTTTTTATTTATTTAAACAATGTTGGATTAACGATCAATTCCAACAGATAGTCCAAACTTCTATTCTTCTAAGCTGTCTAAGATTTTGTGTTTCACTGTTTGAGGTGTTTAGGAATGGTTCAAGGGCCTTCCAAGTTTTTACTTTACAATAATTTATTTCGTATGAGCTATAAGCATCATAAGAGAGATGCTGCTAAGGGTTCTTAAGAAATGAGTAAGTATTTATTTATAATTTTTAAATTAAAAGAATAGGCTTACCGAAATAATTTTTTGTGCAATATGAATATTGTTTGATAGATCTCGATGAGATCTTTTGAACGGTGCAAAAAAAAAAAAATTATCGTAAATACATTATTTTTAAGTTAAAAAATTACAAATAAGTACTTATTTTTTAAGAACCATAAGCGGAACAGCTACTAAAATTCTACAGTATATATACTTACAACATCCTTACACGTCAGCATTGGGACCCACCATTTCACAATTTTCATAGGGGAAATGGTGGGCTGGTGCGTAAGGATGTTGTAGGTATATTGTAGAATTTTGTTGTGAGCCTGATATTTTTGTATCATGAATTGTATTGGGAAAATGACAGCCAATGACGTGTTTGATAATTAATACCAGCCAAAGACATTTTCAGCATTAACAAATGTTCTTAGCTTCTCCTTCACAAATATTAATTATCAAAACACGTCATGGACCGTCATTTTCCCTTATTTGGGGGGCCTTCTTGTAAACTTCAACGATCGTGGGGAAGCAAGCACATCAATTGCCTTAAAATTGAGCTGGGTTTACTTTTGATAAAGCACTTCTATCTCATCCATATCCGAAAATAAAGTGCAAAAAATTAGTAGATCTTAAATTTTCGGGAGTACCAAATCACTAAAAATACTTATAAATTACATACCATCACAAATTAAATCTAAAGTGTGACGAAAGAAGAAGAAACATCTCAGCCAAAAAAAAAAAAAACGGACGGCAGCGAAACCCTTTCAATTGTGAACTTACTCAATCCAATATCCATAGGATGCTGATTTTGGCGCTTCATTTTTGTTTGCAAACATTTCACTTTTAACGTAAAATTAACTTCATGCACAAAATAGAGCGCATGAAAACAAAAATAAAACGCAAAAATCAATTTCCTGTCTATATCAATATTCGCGTATAGAACCAAATGGCGTGCCCAATCAATAGTGACTGGTCATATTCCTTTGTACCTGCCGTTTTTCCTTTTCTCCTGACAAGATAGATACTTGGTTTTTCTTTTGAGAGTATATTTTGTCCGGATCAGGCAGAAAATGGGGGTTTGCCGCCACCATGTGGGTCTTTTTTGCGCAATTTTTTGGATAATCCAAATCGTACATTTTGCAGGGCTTGTAAAATAATGTATTTATATAAAAAATCAATTTGTCGGACATCGATAGATATGTCAAAAGTTGAGTTTTTTGAAAAATGAACAGTTGTTGACAGTTTAACTTAAAAAATAGATCACAAATTCAGGCCGTCCATTTTTTCGTCTAGAACTCAATTTTTGACATACCTATCAATGTCCGGATTGATAAAAAAACTCATTCTGTCCGGATGCGCAAAGCCTACAAAATGTATAATTTGAATTACCCAAAAAAATGCGTAAAGCGGACCCACAAAGGGTGGTGACGGAAAAACCCATTCTATCCGGATGAGCCGGACAGAATATAATCTCTTTTCCTTTTTTTATCCGAGATAGATACTTTTGCTGGCCAATATAATTAGGGAGCACACTCCTCAATGCTGAGTTGTGCTAGTTGCACAGATAATGATGTACATACTCTATGAACATAGGAGTATCATTTTGGAATTCGTTTCGGCTCCACAAGCATGATTGGATCTGTTCATTTTGTATAAAATATTTTGTTTAGGGTCGAACTAACAAATAAGTTCTACCAGACACCAATAAGAGTCTTCACGAAACATTCAACTTTGTCCCAGAATTTGGCCTGAATTCTGGGATAAAGTTGGATGTTTCGTAAAGGCCCCTACCGATATCCGGTTGAAATGATTTTTATAGGGGCCCTTAAAAAAATATTTGTGGAACCCGAAACGTGTCCTAAAATGATTTGTGCATGGAGTATGTACTTCATTATCTGTGCAGTTAGCATTAGTGCTCCTGAGTATCCCTATCGTCCATTCTTCTCCATTACCCTCCCTTTGTGGTCAGACTCGGGCCCACATGGGATCGTAAACTATCAACGGAAGTTTGTGGACGCAACAAAATTTGCACAGATCGTGCACAAATTGCATAGTGGGGCACATAACGAATCCCACACAAATGGTTCAAGTTGTTCATTATGTTTAAAACATTTTTTCAAGGCCTCTCACGAAAAATCAGCTCTATCCGATACCTATAAGTACTTGATCTAATCGTCTAACTTCTTATGATCCAAAAACTGAAAGAAAAGTTAGACAATTAGATCAAGTACTTATAGGTATTAGATTGAACTAATTTTTCGCGAGAACCCTTAAAAAAATATTTTAAATATAATTAACGGCTCGAATAATTTGTGTAGAATCCATAATAAACCCCACAACGCAATCTATGCATGATTTGCACACAATTTTACTGTGTCAGTAGCAAGGTTCATCGGATATAGTATATTGATAACCTGCATATATAATATAGATGGCAAATCCAATTTATATAAGCAACTACACAAGTTTATTCACATATCGGCCGTATCCAATCAAGATGCGTTTTTGCGTAGATGTTCTTCTTCGCGGTTGTACGAGTTCCGGGACGGAACATAAAAAGGTGAGTATGGAGGGGAACGTGACCATTAATGCCGTCCCAATCAGCTGTAGCTTTTGCGTGAAAGGAAAAGCATTTATATGCCTTCATCACAGCCACAACTTTTCTTTCTTAAATTAGAATTTCCCCTATTGAAAAAAGGAAGGAATTGCATCACCAATTCCTCTCCAATAACAATTCCGTGATTGGATTGACTTCTCCCCACCTCGTTTTCAGACTCAAATTAAAATCCTTTTAATTGAATTTCCACATATGCACACCAGGACGATTGATGCATATCCGTTAAAATATGCATTCCGGAGATGCTGTCGAACAGCTGATGCATATCCGTTAAAATATGCATTCCGGAGATGCTGTCGAACAGCTCCAAGTAGAGCGAAAAAGACAGCTATGTTAATTTGTGACAGCCAGCACACCCACAAAACCATATCCATAGATATCATCACGGACAGAGAGAGAGAGAGAGAGAGAGAGAGAGAGAGAGAGAGATGGGGAACATCATAGGAGGAGGAAGAAAGAAAGCAAAGGTGATGAAAATCAATGGTGAAATCTTCAAAATCAAGATTCCGGCGCGAACTTTGGATGTAGTGAGTGACTACCCTGGTCATGTCCTGTTGGAATCGAAATCAGTTGAGCGGTTTGGGATAAGAGCCAAGCCACTTGAGCCACAAGAAGCCTTGAAGCCCAAGAAGATCTATTTCCTAGTGGAATTGCCTAAGCTACCTCAAGAAAAAGTGCCGAGGAGGGCGCCGCAATCCGCAAAGGACTGGCTGTTGTCATCATGCCGATCGGTATCTGACCTTGCGGTCACGAGACCGATCGGTCGCGGTTCACCAGGAGGGCCCGGACCGAGTTCCAGGCCTGTAAGGGTTAAGTTGAGGCTGCCAAAGGCCCAGCTGGATAAGATGGTTGAAGAAAGCAGAGATGAAGCAGAGGTGGCTGAGAAGATTATGGATCTCTATAGGGAGAAAGCTGCTGGTGAAGGTGAAGTAGAAAGGGATGGATCAGATGAACATGAAGAGGGGCTTTTGTTGCACAAGAAAGGTCAGTGGAGGCCTGCTCTTGGCAGAATTAGGGAAAATTTTGGGTCTGGTCGGGTATCTCTTCTCTAAGCTTACAAGTTTTTTCATGTCATGCAAGTTATGATACTGAACTCTACGGAGTTTGCCCGGTGGTGGTCAAGATCGTTGGGGCTACGTAGTTTGCTACTCCATATCTCGGAGTCACTCCTGTGGGGCTAATTCAAATAGAATGTTGTCACGGTTTTAATCGGATCATTGTCAATAGACGATGAGATCAATCAAGGTGGGGTAAACTTGCTCGAATACCTGAATTATAAGAAAAACTTGCATGTCATGGTCAGTTCATATGCTGTATAGAATAAAGAGAAACAATCTCCAAGCAGAATTTTGCAAAACTTACCACCATCCATGGCAATACCCCTTGTTAACCCTCTTAGCCCTTGGGATTGGACTACCAATCCCAAAAGCCCTTAATAGTATGTTTGTTAACCAAAGTGGGTTTGGACTATGAATCCAATGTGATTACTAAGCCGGCCCAGAGGGGTATTCATGATGAGAAAAACTTATTTACTGAGACTCCGTAAATAAGGTTTCACAGTGCTCAATCTCGTGTGTCCAAAAGTGTTTTGGACAATCTGGATTTTAAAACAACTTTTCTAAGTGGAAGAGTTTTTTAAAGTTCCGGTCCATTAATTGCGGAGACGGACGAGTGAGATTGTGTGCTGCCGTAAATAACTTATTCACGGAGGAGCCGTGAATAAGTTATTCCCCTCTCAGTAGTCCAATTCTGACCTAGCTCATGGGAAAGTACGAAGCTACCCTTGGCTAAACCATCTAATGGCAAACGTACCGCCAAGTTTTACTCCTTCCGTCCAGATTTAATAGTCTTTTTTTGGAGTTCGTGCCATTTTTCAGTCGATTATATTTTACAATTTATAATGTTTTATGTGATTTTGAAAACATTGTCTTATAAAACTAATTGAGATCTATCAAATAAGATCCATATTAAAAATAAAATTCATTACGAATTTAAAGATATAACTTATTTTTTTATCCGATTAGAATAAAACGAGGAACTATTAAATCCGGACAGAGGGAGTACCTCCGTGCATATAAAAATATATTGTCATGTGAATACCCATTGTTTCAAAATTCTGGGCATACAAGTTTTCAGATTTTAAAATTTTTTGAAACTTTTTCAGCACCTTTTCCGAACACCAACGCTTTTATTCCCTCCATTTTGACATCTTTTGTAGAATTATAGTTTACGGTTTATGAACAAATTCTGGCTACGCCAATGGTTGACTTGTGAAAAAATAGATGAAGATCGAGAAGTTCACACAATTGACGAAATATTGATGGGCACCTAGCATGCATGGTCCAAGATGTCCCTGTTAATTAATTTTAGTTTTCCGCCACGAAAACTAGGCTTTGAAACAAATTGGAGGATGGCTTCATCTCGAACACTGCGGTGTTATTGAATATTGATGAAAGGAAAATTGCTCTGAAATTTGGTGTCAAATCAATCTTAGACGGCTTTCGTAATTTGAGAGAATGTCGAGTTCCACTTTGATATCCGTTTATACTATTTTTGTTCTATTTTGATGATATCTGGTTGAAATGTTATCTTTGCTTAAGAAATACAATGGTTTATTGTTAGTGCTTGCGACCTTAATGTGTGCCGAAATAATAATATCTCAAGCGTAGAGTTAGGTCGGTTGAAAGCATAATAATACCCGAAAGTCTGGGGTCAAATCCACAGGGAGCGCATCCATAACTTATTCAGAGATTAGCTTGTAGAGAGTTTAGCATTAGGACCGCTAACCAAAGTTTGGCATTGAGACAGCCAACTGAGAAATTTAGTTAACTGGCTACTTAACCTAACTACGGCTTTTTAACTGGAGATTAAACTAAAGGCTAGATTTAGGGATAATCAACATTCATAACACAAAGGCTAATTTGATTCTTCTCTTTCTTAACAAAGGTGTTAAACAGGTCTAAGGTTCTTTTGAGACATTTAAACAAACACATGGAAGGACATAGCCCCAAGTATCAAATGTGACAAGTAGTTTAACCCTTACCTACACTTGATTAAAGAGATTAACACCTCTAAGTTTTGATACATAAAATTAACCCTAGCACATGTTTAAGCTAGAAAAACGAAAATTACATGAGAAGAACAAGCAACACCCTTGGTTACAGGATGCTAACCATCCCACAATCTAGCCTTACTACACTACTCACACATATTGAAAGAAGACATGAAATGAGTAAGGGTAAAGATAAGGAGATAACTAAACATTGCTTAAATTCGAAATAAAGACAAGATCCTCGAAGAGAATGAGATTCCTTACAACTTTAATGAAGGCAAAATGCTTCGGAATTGAACGGATTGTACCTAAAATCACTCCTCAAGACATAAATGAAGAGATAGGTGAGAGTTCCATTAATGGAGGTAGAGAGAGAAAGTGCAAAAGTAAAAGTGCCCTACATTTCGGACTAAGGTTGGTATATATACCCCATTTACAAAATATTTACAAAAATGCTCTTAAAATGTCTGTGCAGGAGTGAGGGATTGATCCTAGGTGAGAGGGGGATCGATCCTTGAAGCACTGGATTTGGCTGCTGGATTGGGGGATCGATCCCTGGGAAGAGGGGGATCGATCCCGAGGCTCTCTGGACTGGGCAGCTTCTTTTGTTGCTGCTTTCGGCCTTCGGTCTGCTCCGAGTCATCCTCCATCGCTTTGGAACCTTCGTTTGGGGCTCAGAATGACCTCTCGAGGCTTCTCACGTACATCGAACATATCCGGACTCCTTCGGGGATTATTGGAAGCCTTGGAAACGCCCATTTTTGCTCCAATTACCTGTCGCTCAACAAAAACACATCTTGCGTTCAATATCAAACAAAAACGGGTGAATATGCATGCAAGTGTGACAAAACGGAATAAGATAAACCCATTAATTTACACTATTCAAGGTTTATCAGTTAGTTTTTTCTTGCAACTTTGGTCCCACTCAAGCCCAAATCTTGACTCAACCTCCATCTGTGTCTGAGTTCATTTATGTGTTCTGTCGTGCCTGTGTCTGTATCTATATCTATGTTTTTTAGGTGAAAACCAATGGTGAAATATCTAATTCTCATCCCAAAAAAACTTCCCGAGTACTAACCACAAGGGGTTGACCAAGTTGTTTTGACATGAAACTTAGGTGTTTGTTTCATCCCAAAGTTTCAGGTTCGATTTTGTTTGCCGACAACTCTTGGGCCACCTCACCCCCACGCGTAACCGTGTGAAATGGCGCCTGTGGGAAGGGCTGTAGGAATTAATTTGAGGTGCACGTAAGCTGATTTAGGATACCCTACATTACCAAAAAAAAAAGAAAGTAATTTACTGCACTTTATTTTCTTCCTCATAGTGATTCTTTTCTCTCCTCTCCCCATCTTTTTGTACAAATTCATTCACCAAACATACTTAACCTTCAAAAAAAAATGAGGGGAAAAAAAACCCAACAAAAAACAAGAGATCCATCACAACTCAATTGATTCACCAAGCTTTAAGAAGTTGCTCAAACTGTCAAACATGTTATTAAAAACAAGAGAAAATCTTATTCAGAGAGGGTTTCGTGAATAAGGTTTTACGGAGTAAATCGCGAACACGGTCCGGATGTTAATGAAATTCTTTCGGGGGAAAGTTATCCGGAAAAGTTTCATTAAAATCTGGACCGTCCATAATACTTTTGGACGGTTGCGATTCATTTCTTCCGTAAAGAACTGAATCTAACAACAAACCCATTTACACGCAGCGCAAATACTCATGATTTCCCCAAAGAAACACCGTTATTGCTCCGACTCTGATGGAGGGGCGTATTGGGCAAGAGATTCCCATGAGAATCATACAAAATCTTGCCGGAAAAATCCAGCGGCCGGCACCTCTCTCCCATCATGATCTTCCTCCTCCACACCGCCTCATCGCCGTCCATCTCTTCCTCTTCTTCGTCGTCCCGCACCTTGCTCCAGGATATCATCTTAACCATCAAGAGAGCTTTGCTACTTATGTTGCTCTGTAGCCTGGAAATCGTTTTCTTTTCGCCCAATTGCACCGTTTGCTTTTCCCTCTTTCTGTGCGGTTTGAAGTTGTCGTGATGAAATCCAGCACAGAGAAATGTCACAATTGAGAAAACAGACATCACCGCTATAATTACCAAGAAGTAGGATGTTGGTATGAACAAAAATGGGAGTTTTTGCATTGGAACGGTTGGTAGAGGTCTCGCCATGAGAGAGACAGAGAGAGAGAGAGATAGAGAGAGAGATATGTGGGTGCAATGGTACTGTCTATGGCCTTTGGTTATAAGAGGATGGAATTGGACCGAGACCAGTAGCAGAGTTGGTGGGCTAGTGGGAAAATAAAGCATGGAGGGCTCTGTGGTCCCACTGGAATAGTTAACCAATTGAGAGGCAACACGTCGGTTTCGGTGGTTCTGATGCTGACATGTAATAAATCGGGTGGAAAATTATGCAGTGTAGCCTTCAGCAAATTAATTTCACAGAGGACCTTTTTGCTGTTCTATTGATGCTGGAATAGTCCCTTCTGCAAACTTGCATTAAGGGTGCGCCAAGGACACTCTGAGAATAAGCTCTGTCCAGACCCCTCAAATAATCATCTCTGCCATAAATTTGGTGCAGGTGTGTTTTTGGTTGTTGGATTATTTGAAACTTTTAAGAGATTTTAAAATTTTAAACTTGATCCAACGGTTGGAGATGCATAAGAACAATGAGGTATAGAGAAATTTAGGTACAGAGGACATGAGCTCAACACATTTTTGTCATGTGTCACGTGGAGCTATTCTCGTCGGAGATATTATTGAAAGGTCTTGAAACAGTGTCACGTGGAGCTTCAACACATTTTTGTCATGTGGCGGCGGCCCAAAAGTACCGAATAATCTCTCAATTGGGTGGATATTGTCAGAGTTATTATCGAGTGGTCTTGAGACACTATCAAAACGGGAAATGCTACGAGTTGTTATCGAGTGGTCTTGAGACACTATCAAAACGGGATATACTACGGTACACACTCTCGTACCATATGCACCCGCATAACCAAACCATTAAGAAGCATAACCAAATTATTGAGATGCGTAACCAAACTATTGAGAGGCGTAGCATTTCCCATCAACTGATGACTCAACATACTTATGTTACGCGGTGCCGCCGGTTCACTAGATAATCTATCTATTGGGTGGGTCTTGTCGGAGTCATTATTGAGGAGATCTTTAGCAACAGTCATGTGATGCTTCAATACCTTATTACAATTCACCCATATGTGCACCCACAACAAAAAGAATGACCCCGGAGCCAAGGTATTGCTAAGGATGTGACGGTGTTCGATGAGAGTCCATCAGTACTTGTTGCATGTTGTTAGCAAAGGTACGAAGAGGAAGACCAAAAGTAAATCAGGCTTTGTATTGGAAGCTTGATTCAACTATTGTGATTTTTTAGTTTTATGATCTGGACCGTCTATTTTCCTAATTACTTTTTTTTTTCAATACATGCCCAAGAAATCCAGTTATTCGGATAGTGTTAAGTAGCCAATCGACTTTAGTAGTAAGGAGTAATTTTTTTATTTTTTTTAACCGAGGGTGCATGTGCCACACCCTCAGTATACCCCCGCCGCGTCGCCTCCTCATATATGGCGGAGAAATGTGTTGAAACGCAATCCGATGGTGACCGAAGAGCACCCCATAATTTTTCTTGAGTCGTTAGTAGAGCTCGACGTCTTTTACCAGTTACATTGACTTTGACTGCTTGACTTGGAAATTCTGTGTAATTCTCACTTGAGAAAAAGAAAGAAAAGAAAAAAGCGTGCGTGGAGAAATTCTCAACGATTCATTGCTCACTCTTGGACAACTGATTTTTATTTTTTTAAAAACTGATTGAAACAAACAAAGGTCCTGCGTATTTGCTAATAGTTTTTTTTATTTATTTATAACATATTCTAAAATGAGATGTCATGACAGCCACGAAGTAGTGAACTTTGATGGGCAATGCAACAACTCCAATCTATTGGCTTGTGGAGATGCGTTTTTTTGCTAGTTCAACAAGAGAATTATACAAGGATTTGGTCAAGGCTGCTGATTTTCAAAAATACACTTGCAGAAGAGTGCCGTTAACAAAAAACTGAAAAAGAAGAAGAAGAATGTTCTTGACGAGAGATTGAGGAGGAGATTGCGTCTACCGAAATTTATTGCCCTTTGATGGGCTTGATTGGTGTTCACATGATTTGTGAACACCAAATCAATCATGTCAAGGAGGAGATTTGCTGAAAAGTGACTATAATTCCTGTATTAAGTCGGTTTAGGTTTATTTGACTAGAATTTCTATTTTAGATCAGTTTTGAATTATTCTGAGTGTTTAATTTCTTGGAAGATTTCAACGTAAAGCTAATTGACAATAGGTGGAGAAACTTCTAGATTATATTAACCAAAATTGGCTTGCTTAGGTGATCAGAAATGTGAAATAAAGTGGAATACTTCCCTCTCACGTGCAACCTAGGTGCACGAGGCGAGGTGAGGCGATTAACTCAAAGCAGAGACTCGACCACGTGAGATGAGATCATTCAATACCTAACTCTGATAACATGTCAGCTTTTTTAGAGCGTTCCAATCTAAAACCAATTGATAATAGTTGAAATAACCTCGAGACTGTATTAACTAAACTTGTGTTGTTTAGGTGAGCGATGTGAGACCGGATCCCCAAGTCTTAACACCGAGTTTTGGTCCAATAACTAACTACCGAGCATATATGAAACAAGAGAACTTCTAGGAGATTAAATTCTTTACACCGTCGGTGTAAAACATTTATTTCCTCCAAATCAATTATATTGTGCCACATTGCCATGTTTTATTAATTGGGACCACTGTTTTGCAACGTAGCGCAATGTAATTGATTTGGAGGAAACAAATATTTACACCGGCTGTGTAAAGAATTTATTCTCAACGTCTAGAGCAACTTAAGATACTACCTCCGTCCCAATTTAATAGTTCTATGTTCTATTCTAATCGGATAAAACACTAGTTATATCTTTAAATCAGTAATGAATTTTATATCCAATAAAATATTATAAATTATAAGATATAATCAAATGAAAAGTGATACAAACTTCCAAAAAAGATCATTAAATTGGGACGGATGGAGTAGTTTCGCGAAAAAAATTAAGCTTAAAAAGTTGGACACAGAGAAGTTGGCAATTCGAGGATCTTTGGCTGTTTCTTTTTTTTTGATCAACCTCTGGCTGTTTCTGTGCATCACAATTGGAAGTTTCTTTTTTCCCTATCCCATGCATCAATATCAGGGTTTAAAATTTTCCTTCTTTCTTTAGTGTATCGCTATCGCCTGCAACATTTTGCCAATTTTTGGCATACTGTAGTGGGCCGAAATATCCGAAGGTTCAAAAGGGTCAAAGGGATTACCTCTTTGGGGCCAACGGTCAATTGTTTCA
>JAOTQK010000002.1:7070390-7082146 GCA_025642025.1 Rhododendron ferrugineum
AAACAAAAATTGGATCCAAAAACACACTGGATCAGAACCCAATTTTTGTTTTTTTGCATTTTTCACATGTGCCGATCCGATGATCATAATTTTTGGCAGGATTAATATTTTTGCTGAGCTCTATAAAATGAACGAAGCCGATTATCAAAATGTGCTCGGAAAGTGACCAAAAAATTAAAAACGAACCGGAAAGGGATACAAAGAGCCCTCTTATACCTGGGATATAAAAAAGTTTCTCCCCAAGCAAATGAGCTCTCAGTAAAAGAAGATTCGAATATATAGCTCTTCACATTATAACTCTTGTTGGCATCTCCAACAGAACAAGGCCGAGGCATTACCGCAAAGACAAAGCCCTCACCTTCCAACATACACACCATGACCTTCATCGGGAAGAAATCCAAGAGCACGCACTGCTGGGTGAGGATCCTGGACAATACACCCACACCAACTTATAACCCTTTTCGTTCCATTCCCATCTCTCACATCTGTTCCAACAAGCATTTCAATTTCACATCCCTGCAAAACCATAAAGCATGTTTGAAGATCATTTTCTAAACAGCGGTATCATTAGTACAAGCACACGGCCAATTTTCTGTGGCATAACCACACACAAATTGCAATTGAAGTTTTTTTCCAATAGGTTTATAAGGAAACCCCTCGTCCGATATGAATGTCCTTTTTTTGAAAACTTGGCTTGCACTTCAAATGAGGCTGAACAAAATAAAAACGAAAACAGCTATTATTAAAATTTCGGATTTGGACATGGGATAGAGGAAGACGATTAATAGACAACTGTCAAATTTCCATATGAAACAGCTCAAAACAAAATGAGGAAGAGGAAAACTGAAAACCAAATAGAGCAGAGATTGTTTACTCACCCGACGGAAAATAGTCATGCCAAGCTTCCCATCGCTTTCATCACATTGGTCCAAAACATGGCAAGCATCTTCAATGTCACCAAAGCATGTGATTGGCTCTTTATTAATTGCCAAGATCATATCACCTGGTTGTAATACATTCTCAGCCTTTGATCCAGCCAAACAACCTTTAACACATAAGACTTGACGCCTAATTGGATCTTTCTTCACAAGAGTCTACAAAAGCCAGATACCAATGAGTAAATACGGACAACAAAAAGGGTCACAATCTGCCAAATTTTCCAAGCAGCTGTTTCTAGACGCAATCCACATAAAATAGACCACACACAAAAGAGTGGGAGGGAGTATCCTCATGCTCAAGGCAAAGCTTGATTGGTTAATTAACCTTAGCATAATTAATCAGATCACAGCCACAATTAATTCATCGGGTGATGAATCAGCCATGGTCGAAGAGTGGGAGGGTGCCACCACATGCTTGGTGGACAACACATCCTTGGTTGCTAGATAGTAGTCTTGCTTGTCTTACCAACTAAAGAGAAAAATATGTAAGGAGGAAAAACAAAAAAGAGAAGGGAGGTGCATGCTTCTGCAGAAAACCTTTTCGGCTAGAAAGAATTGCAAGGAAAATGGAAGAAAAAGGAAATGATAGCAAAGGAGGAGAAAATCAAAAAGAAATTGGCCACAATCCATAACAGATGCAAGAAATATCATCCCCAAACTCTCTCTTCAATTTTATCTTTCTGGCAACACGTTACAATGAGGTTACAATCAACTTGTTTGGTTCAACTCTCATCTCATCTCATTTTTCTCTCTACAAGTTTCTCAATACTTTTTTCTCTCTATCTCTCTCCACTCATTACCACTCATTACTGTTAAAGCATAACAGATGCAAGAAATATCATCCCCAAACTCTCTCTTCAATTTACCTGGATAAGATAACAGTTAAAGCATCGAACTCTAAATCAACTGGCAATGAGTGGAGAGACCGCCCAGGCTCATACTCTTGTGTACAAAATACAACATGGGGAGTGGTAGCCGGAAAAGGCAAAATGGAGATTACAATTGGTTTTGGAGAATCAGTAAGATGGTGAGGGAAATAGAGTTAAAAGCTGAGAGTTCGGACTTTGGAGCGTATTATATACTTCTGGTTTACCGCAAATTGACAATTAAACTGTCAGATGCATTTATCATCACCATGAGTTGGATGCATAACATAATCATTCGTAAAATGTAAAGTCATCGCTCGAATTTCTACATGCCAAAACAAAAAGAAAATGCAACGAACTGAAACCATAAAGTAGAAAAAGAAACACTTGGATCAAGAAGGAAGTGTACCTGGACCCAATTGTTGCTCAGCCCAAAGCTACGAGCCTTGGAAAGCAATCTTGGATAAAGTTCAACCTCTAGGATTCTGATAGGTGGCATTTGCCTTCTGACACCATTTATTAGAAGATTTGGTCCATTTGCACCAGATATGATTTCATCAAGGATCTGGCTGATGGTATGAATAGGAATGCCTCGAACAAAACGATAATTTTCCAATGGACTGGAACCATATTTCTGCTGTAATGGGACTGGATGAATCAGAAAAAGTTTCCTATTTGGGAAGCCCAAAATAAAGAGTGAATTATACAAACCTGCCCTGAAAAGCTGCCCCAGATAGCCTGGACCCTTCCATGCTCATCACTTAGCACACCCGAAAATGTGCTACCGAAATCTAACCAACACGAGATGATGCCACAAAACACTTACGAGAGAGGGAAAAAGAAGAATGTTATCAATTGAAGAATTCATAAAGACTTCAAAGTTACCAGCATCAAGCTCAATGACTTCTATGTTAGTGGCTCTGTAGCGTGGACTATCACTAGGACCAATATTTATTGCAGCATGAGCGTTAGTGACAATAGATTTCCTTGATGTTGCTTGCAGGCTCCTACTTAGTCCCACGAGATAGACTGCATCTCCACGGCACAAAGGAGGTTCTGACACAAATCTTACAATCAAGTCAGCTATTAACTTTGTCCCATTACAATAAGCAAAATAGAGTGCCATTCGTACAATGTAAGTGCATTACAATCAATACCATCAGAAAGCTTATCAATTTAAGGCACATCTACGTGCACAAAATCCGGCTTTTTAGGTCTATGGCAAGGCTTTGACTAATATTGTTTCGGAATGTACAATATTGTTTCGGAATGTACATGAACGTCATGCGCTCTCGAACTATCCAATACACTGGTTATGGAAAATAATGCTTTACAGCAAGGAGGGTATGCCGATGCTCGGGCTTTCATTTCATACCAATGTTACATGTGCTAATAGATTCCAACCTTTTTTTTTTGTGATCATTATAGATTCCAACTGACATATGCCAATTTCTGAGTCAATCAGTCATCCAATGAATAAAAGTAGGTATACCGGGAAGAAGTTTAGCAGCACGAACTACTGAGGCACCATCAGCTCCCAAAGCAGAAGGGTCATATGCAACAAGAGCATAATTATGAACAGGATGGAGGAAAACCACCTACATAGGAAGCTAGTGGGTAAAAATAACACATAATAACAGACTTCAGAACGAATAACATAAACAAATTTACCTCTCCAGGGATCTCAATGGGAAAGGCAGCAAAAGAGAGCATTACATCAGATGCAGAAATGACAACAGTGGTTTTGTCTACAACCACCAGTCCCATGTCAGGAGAATGATATACAATAACACCAGTTCCCAAAGAATGTAGTGAGTGCACACCATCAAGCGTGCATGACGGTGGTACATGAACCTGCCAGTAGTGACATCAGGTGAACTACTATTTTCTTTTTGAAAGGCGAACTACTACAATTAAGATCAAGAGAATCAGAGAAAGCAAGATGCTAGCCCTCAAAGCAATTTGGATTTCGATATTCAGGTTTTCTTGAATTCTAAAGTAAACATTAAGAATTTAAAATTTGATACTATTTACATGCTGGGTTTACTTGGATTGATTTGGAATTGATAGTAGTATTTGAGCCAGTGAGCTATTAAAGGCCAGTTTGGCTACTTTATGCGTGTTATGTTACTGGAAACATATGGTTAACAAATCGGCTCCGGAGCCTCACTCATAAGAATCTCACTCCATGGAGAAAGAGTCATCTTTCGAACTGGGATGGGCCTTCAAGAATATGAGTCCCAACTAAATATCAGAAGAGTATCCAATGTGGAGAAAATTTGCATCATTCCTTTAATTTGCATCCCATAATAGATAATAAAACCACTAGCAACTAAATAATAAATATGACACCAATGGTTGACAATCGATATTGGGAAGTTAGTTAATACGTAAATGAGCAAAATACTGAAGAAATCACAAACAGATATAGAACACAGTGACAAAACACAACCCAAACAAGTCAGATGAGTAAAGACAAAGTATACTGTAGTTCCTCAAAAAGAAAAAATTACCTCAACCATCACCAGAGTAGGCTCTATTACTCGTTCAGCTACAGAAACATTAGTTGCTACAGCTGCAGAACCTTGATAATCTCCCGAAAAAACATTTTCTGAGCTAGTCGAGTCTTCCAGCTTTTCTACTCTAGGCTCATCTAAAGAAAAGTTAGCCATAACGATGCTATCACCAGATGAATCCTCTTCTATTTGGTTTTTTGTGGCTCCAACATCAGAGTCATCACGAAAATTTTGCAACTCAGCAACACATTCGAAACTAGATTCCACGCTGGTAACACCATCTACAGAAACCCGATTGAAATTTTGACACATACGCTCAATTAGACTAGCCTCACCAGCACCTGGTGGAGCTCTGCAGTTTTCAAGACCTTGTTCAACACTGATCATGTCAGAAGATAACAGTGGGGACTCAGGTGGCAAAGCAGGTTTTCTTGTCCATAGACCAGTGCAGTCATTGCGAGTATAAACCAGAGGCGGCCCATACCATTCATGTCGATCCGTCGTAACAAGGACAGACTGCAGCAAAAATAATTGAACCAAAAACTATTACGCATAATTACATGGAAGGAATATGTGTACAAAGAGAAAAATTATACATACATGTATTGCCATCGATAAACATGAACTTATAACATTAGTGTATATATACGTGTGTATGCATAACGTGAGATATGTCCACCATGGGGTCGGCGACTCATAATATCACTTTTTGTCCTTCTGCGGGGATTGTCAAGGCCTTGATTCCGAGCCAGGGGTATTTATCCACCTTTACCTTTTGGGTTGCACTCTGGCAATGTGGGACTTTGGTTCACAGTGTACATCTATTCATCTTTGGATTCAAGCTGACATAGTATATTTAACCTTTATGACTACAAAAGATCTTGATTTCTACTATCAGATATCGGAGATAAGCAAATGGCTCAAACCATTACTATTTCTGAGAAATCAATCAACCACGTATCAGTGACAAATATGCAAGGTTTAAGAGTGCATAAAAAATGGGAATCAGGTGATCCAAGAGAGGCACTAAGACACCTCTTAGATATTATGCTGTATATCCTTTCATGCTTTTATTTCTCACCGAAAGCTGCTGCATATTTCCAACTCCAAAAACCTGTCTTCTTGACTAGACACCATCTGGTTGTAAGGTTTCAACAAACACGATGTACCCCTAAAATGAAGCACTTGGGGCAGCTGCAGATTCTGATAGTAAATCAGCAATGACTACAAGGCTTAAGATCATTAGGTCAAAGGGCTAGCGCAACTCTCCCTGACCGAAGAGGAAAACTAACCTATCTACAAAAAACATCTGCAAATATAACTTTAGGGAGTTTACACAGCTAATGAGCAAATACAAAGGTGCATTGCAAGAGACAGTAAGGACAGACCCGTAGGCTATAAATAACAGTCCTGTATTTGGGGAGTCTCTTGAATGGTCAACTTCAACAAGATTAGACCAGACAAGCTTTATCATGGACAACTTAAGAGGAGTCTCTTGAATGATCAATTCATCAATGTTAGACCAGACACGCTTTAACACATGGACTAGGTAAGAGGATATAGCACATGGAACATTAATGCCATCAGCTCTTCTGCCCCAAACAGAGACTATCCATTTGATGAAAAAAACCCTACCAGGAAGTCTTTACATAGTTCGAACACGAAACTCAATAATAACTGATACCTTCGTTCGATGTCGATCCTTGTAGCTTATAAATTCCAAAGGCACTTGAGCACCCCTGGTCAGCTTAGAAAGAACAGAAATTAGGTCCTCAAGCCGTGATATTTCCTCACCTCCAAACCTTTTGATAATGGAATGGCGCGGAACTTTAGCGCCAAGCAAATATCTGCAATTGGCATGTACACAACTATTTTCAGTAGGTATCATAAACGGAAACTCCAAGTTATCTTTATGCTATAGATATTAATAGTGACAACCACCTTCCTTTGTTGCCATAGGTGACTGACTTATAAGCACAGAGAGAGAAACAACCACTACAGTATTTGATTAGAAAAAGAATTCAAGCATCAATGTTGACTGACATGGTACACATAGACGTACCCTGGTTCTGCAACATACACAAGGCCACAATGGAAACGGAAATTTCTAGCCTGCCACCACAAAAGGAAAGAAACTGAAAAACATAAGAAAAAAGACTTTTACAATAGACAGTAAAGCAAGTTATCTCACCAGCACATAAGCTATAACTACTCAAAACAACACAAGGGTATACCAAAATTGGAAATACAAGTTGATGTTTTCATCAAAAAATAAATAAAAATTAAATCTTCCCCAAGAATGAACTATTGCCTTGAAAAACTTTGTAATCGAATCAAAAAGACCATTCCCCGTAGGATGGGAAATCATGTGCACCAAAATCCATAAATCATGTCCTAGTCTTTGGAATAATCATCTGTCCACGTATCCGTGTGGACTGTCGTGTCTGTTCAGGGGGAAATATAAGATCTGTGCTCCACCAGGGATATGCCTATTTGTAACCTACACACTTCAATACAAAGTTGGCCAAAACCACACCCCAATTTCACGCTCATATCACAGCATTTCTACTCCCTGTTCTTATGTCCGTACATCTTTGGCATATGCATTTACATGCATATCACTAATATGGTTTCTTGTGCATCCATATGACATGGCTAAGAGAAAAAACATACAGACGATGCTACAATAAACCTACAATTAGAATTTACAAGTGTGGCTTACCTACTAAGTAAACGATACTAACCAAAAGCAGCGAAATTCAACCAACCTGTTGATACGAAAGAGGGTGTATCACAGCACCACTTACTTCCAAGAAAGAGTCAGGGGTTATTGAGTGCAAGTCTTGAACCTGAAGAGCATCCACAAAACATGTCAAATATACCCACAAGGATACAACTCTACACTCTTTCCGAACGAAGTACACGCATGAAAAAGTACTTCGAAAAGAGGGGAAAACATAATTTCCAGTAGTAAGCCTCACCGTCAAGTCTACAGTGAATGGTGTGCCACCCCTTTCAATCTGTAATTCAACTTTATGATCCACGCTGTCATCAAGTAACGTTTCCATTTCTAGAAACTGAGTAATTACCTGCACTAGGATATTTATATATCAAATCCAACTCACTCGGAGAATTTTTCAGCACTTCAACATGAAAATTATGGCTCCAATGTTATGATCAAGAAAGTAGTATGAATGGATCATCCGAAAATTGAAACCAGTTAGTGGAACCAAAGACTGTTTAGAATTACCATCCAGCATACTTGTAATCAACCAAATTAACATACAATCTAACTAATACAAGCAAACAGAAACACAAACACTGTCATAAGCTAGAAAACCGAAAAGTTGAACAAACACAAAGGCAAGAGGAGTATAAAGAGAGAGGACAATAATTGTATATCTGATAGCACTTTCACTAAAAGTTAGCAAATAGACCTAAAAAATATTTGGGTAAAACATATAAGATAATTAAGCACTAAAAAAAGAATTGGTGTTGATATGCATGGCACACAATTGAAGAAAAACTTACTTTCCCATTTACACGGACAAGCACATCACCAGGCTGCAAAAGGTGGTGAGCTGGGCCACCGGGCACCTGACCAGGTCAAGAATGATGGTAGACTCAGTCGACATTAGAGAAGATGACAAATTTCCACTCTATTAAGTCTGCCACATTGGAAAAAGTATACTTACAGCAGAATCAACAACAAGCATCCCAGTTTCACCTGGCCGAGATGCATGGCGCACAATCTACTCCGCTCAAGAAACTCATCGAGGCATCAGTATTACAATTTCTCACATTGATAAACCATAGAACCAAAAGAATGCAGATTTTCACAAAGACCTAACTACCTGTTCTGTTTCAATTCGGAGACCAAGGCGATGTGTCTCATCAAATCCTTTGTGAAGCAATGTCACCTATACCATGAATTACATCAATGAATCGCAAATTGTGCGCACACACTAAACAAAAAGACACATGCACAAATAGTATCTTATTTGCAAATTTTATCGCTTTATGTGAACCCCGGTCTTCCTCTGCACGTTCACTTTTACTTCGACTTTTTTCCTCTATAGTTATGTTTTATGTTTTATGTTTAGGACAGGAGTGGGAGGAGGAGAAGAATACTGTGGTGTAAGATTCAGAAGACGCAATTAAAATCCATCATCGTTGCAGCATGGCATGCATAAACAAGAGGCATAACAAAAGGCCCCAAAAACCCTAAGTCGTCTCTACTTAGTAAGTAATCCATTTCCTAATATCATATTGGAAATATGTAAAAAGCCACCTCTTTATAAGTGTTAATTTAATGGTTATGAAAGGAAAACATGTAGTTTGGACAAGAAAAAGTACATGAGTGTTTTGGATTTGGAGTTAGAGGTAGTGCTATCAGGAGTTTGCATTGCGTATGCTTTTGTAACAGACTAAAGGCAAACACAAGCTTTAAGAAGCAAGGGTCTCATTGCAAAACATAGTTTAGTGATCTTTGTTTTTACTTCTTAGTAGGGATGTAACAGAGTTGAAACAGGCAGAGTAGGGGCTATTCAGTCCTGGCTTGATAGAGGGCAGGTCCTGAGCCTGACCAGTGCTAACATGCCTTTTTCCAAACTCGGCTTGATGAAATTGAGCTTGAATCAAGTAGCTGAGGACAATAGCAACGATAAATGACAGTATGAATTTATGATATGGCAAAGGTGATTCATGACAAGCCCAGCTATGATTTGATTTGCTTAAGAAAGAAACGTGGGTTTCGAACATATTTGGACCGGAAAACTTTGGCCTCATTGGCTAGGGAAGTCAAAATGCCTTCAAGTCAGAATAATTTGATGCAAAAAACAACAAACAAAAATGAATACGGTTTGCAAGCAAGAAACAACTTACTAAAGTACTGGTACAGTGTAAATGCAGTATCAAAAGAACCTAACCAAATGGCAGCATTTATAAGATCAAAGCCTACAACGAGAAAAACCTGAAGTGTGCCGCGAGGAATATAAACTGCCCCCAAACCATCTGTACAAGAATCTCTTCCCTTCTGCAACAATTTTAATGCCCTTACAACCTGCAATTTAGTATAACAACTTTTTATTGCTTAGAGACTGACGGTTGATCCTGATGACAGCAATAATCATTGAAATTGAGGGATTCTAATTTCTAGAATACAAAGAGGATCGATGTATAGATAATTCAAGGATAGTTTTAGATAGTATAAAAAAAGAAAGGATAGTTTTAGACTGGAATCCCACAGGTCAACATTGAAAGAGAATTTCGTGAGCAATACAGCTTCAATTTGATTCATGTTGAAGGGAGTGAAACTACAGATCGTGGAAGACGGATACTGTTAAGTTGTGTATGTATTTTATTATTTGTTTGTTTCCTAGGGTGTTAGATTAATGAATTTGTTCGTTGTACGGAGTTTCATTATTTATCCTTAGTATGTAAATAGTTAATTAGTTAGGACCTCATTGTAATTGTTGTATCTTGCGTTGTATATATACCCAGTTTAATGAAAGTTACCCTAATCTGGGTTTTCCCAAATAATCGTACATGGTATCAGAGCAGTAACGAACCTTGTTTACTGCCCATTCAATATTCTGCTGCCGCCGCCGAGAACCATCTTCATCGGCCTTGTTTTTCCTCCCCAGTCGACTGGTTGAATACAGCCGTCGTCGTCGGCCCTTGTTTCTTCCGGCGTTGACTGGTGTTACCGCCATCGCCGCCCTATCAGATCTCTTCCAATTACCGTCGACGTACCTAACTTCCGTCGCCGTCCTCTTTGATCTCGTCAGGCAGTCGCTGTCTTCGTTGGCCTGGGTTTACCTGCCGACGCTGTTATACAGGTCGTTGTCATCGATCTGTTTCCTCCGCCGTCGACGTAGCTGTTCGACCGAGGGCTTTCGATCGTCTCCAGCTTCGTCTAAGTTCTTCAATCACAGTGGTTCCGTTTCGATCTCAAAGGTTTCTCGTTTATATCGGAGTTTTTCGTATTTATCAGAGGTTTTCAACCTGACGGTGCCGCGTGAACAGTAACCGATGAGCAGTGTCGTGTGAACAGTACCGATGAACAGTAACATTCTGCTATATCAACCAGTTTCAGCCCTATTTGCCACTCAGATTTGAAACCTAGGGTTCACCGACAGTCTTCTGGCCCTGTTCGGACGCCGGAGTTTTCCAGGTCGTTTCACGTTCAGGTCAGGTACTTTCAAGCTTCCGCTGCTGCTATTTGAGTTCGACCGAGTCAATTTGAGTTCACCCAGTGAGTTTGGGCACCTTTTCTGCAATTTCTGGGTTGGTCTTCTCTTGTTTGCTACTGGTTGTAGCGTTTTGGGCGTGTAGTTGCACTGTAATTTGTGTTTTGTGCTTCTGTTTCGTTGTTGATTCAGAGCATATATCGCTTGCTCGTGGTTGGTTTTTCAGTTTTTGAGAGGTTATTTTTTAGCCTAGTGAGTTTGGCTCCTGGATTGTTCTTGCGGCATTTTTTAGTAGATTGTTACTACTATCTCTGGTTGTTGGTGGTTGATTGTTCGTGGATTATTGAAGTTTGGGGCCCCAATTGATTGGGTATTGCTTATTTTGAGTTGATTCCCTTGATTGGAGTTGTTTTTGGGAATTGTTATTGTCTGGTACTTGTTCACTACCTTCTGTTGATATGGCGGGTAATCCCAACCATGTTCCAACTGGCCCTCTTTCTCGGGAGGAGATACAAGCTCTCAGGCGCCTACTGGCCAGGCTTGATACTCCATCTACTATAGCTCCTACCTCCACTGCAGCTTTCTCTACAAGTATTCCAGCTAATGCTTCATCTTTTCCGTGGATCATAGATTCTGGTGCCACAGATCATATAACAGGTTGTTCTTCATTTTTCGACTCCTACTCTACATGTTCTGGTAAGGATAAGGTTCAAGTGGCAGATGGATCCCTATCTGGTGTTATTTCAGGGAAAGGTTCCATTTGCTGCTCTCCAACCCTTCCTTTTTCTTCAGTTCTTCATGTGCCAATTTTCCTACTAATCTTCTCTCCGTTAGTAGTCTTACACAATCCTTAAATTGCTCAGTGACCTTTTTTCCTACACATTGTGTCTTTCAGGAACTGGGTACAGGGAAGGTGATTGGCAGTGGTAGATCATGTGATGACCTTTATTATCTGGAGTCTGCTCCTCGTCCGTCTCCTTCACCAATGCCAAGTGGTCTGGCTCTATGCCAAGTGGTCTGGCTCTGCAGGTAGATACGAGTCCAAGTCTCTCTATGTTATATCAGTGGCACCGTAGATTAGGTCATCCATCTTATGGGATTTTAGAAAAACTTTTTCCTAGTCTAACTAAACATTGTCCTCGAAGTCAGTTTTTTTGTGAAGCCTGTGAGCGTTCTTTTTATGCCCCTATTAACAAAAGAAGTGAGTCCCCGTTTATGATTATTCACACTGATGTCTGGGGGCCC
>JAOTQK010000002.1:7085329-7095707 GCA_025642025.1 Rhododendron ferrugineum
CTCTTCCCATTCAAACATTTACATGGTATCAGAGCTTTCGACCTAGGAGACTTCACCAATGAAGGTATCATGCATGGCTAAACCAAAGTTCAAAGTCCAACGAAGAGAACGAGAATAGAAAAGTATAAATCAAAACAGCATTTGATTTAGCAATTCAAAAGCGAGCTAATTAAGATTTTCCCCAATGGATAGCACAAAAATAATATAACAGAAAAGAACAAAAGAGAACAATGGCAAACTTAACCCAAAATCTTCTCCATTGTTTGAGCAGGCGACACAAAGAGAGCTTTTTTACTATATCATTTTCAAAAAAAATAAAATGAGCTACATTAAGTAATTCTGATGTCATAAAGCTTATGATCAGATGAGTTACTTGCAGAAAGGTAACTTCACGTTAATTTTGATATAAGGTTGTGCACTACCAGTTTGAAGTGGGTCTGGTGTTATACCAATGCAACGAGTCAGTTGCATTCTACTCACCATCAAGGAACACATCAAAAGGATGGAACAGAAGTTTCTACCAATATTTAAAAAGATACTCACTCTTTCTAGAGGTAGGTAAAATGCAGAAGAACGGGACGGCTTGGACCCAGCGTTCAATGCCACTGCCCTACCTTGCGAATCAATCACTGGGGAACCACTTGAACCCCCTTTAGTCCCAGATGCTGCCTGTCAGTAAGTGAATAAAGGGTTGGCTACAGAAAAAACCAACAAAGGCTTCATATATTACAAAATACTGCAAAACCAAAAAAGGATGCATTAAAATTGAGTTAGCAGCAAATTGCCGCTCAACAAGAGTGTCCCACAAAATTAAAGGGGCTCGTTTCTTCTTTTTTTTTCCGTGTCCTTTTCTGACGCTTAAGTTGAGCATTTAGAGCTTCCATGACTTCCATAGACCCTAGCCGCAAAGTAGAAACACTACAAGCTTCTTAAATTAATACACAAAGAGAACTACATGCAATATTAACCATACAAACACAGCAACACACCACTACTCCGGCACCTTTACACTACTTGGTACTGCTTGTCCACAACCAGCGTTTCCACCATTCCATGAAATTCACCACATATGTGGAGCTAGAATTTTATTCAATTTGAGGTGAATCTTAGTTTTTCATATTTGTTTATCAAAACAAAGTAACTGGATTGAAGTCGTAACAAGAAAGTATATATTAGTATGGTACAATTTTGATTTATAAATGACTCTAAAGTCAACACTTTCCATGTTTTATAAACAATTCATGAAGGGAAAACAGAGGGAAAGAGGAGTTGACAAAAAATTGGGAAGAAAAAAAATATAAATATATATATATATATATAAAAAAAACACTCTAAAAATACCCCCCAAGTTCCCGATTGAATTTTGATGATCCGAGCTGCTCAATGTAATCAGAATGTGAGTTTAAGGGTACCCGCGAGAAATCAACAAAAAAATTGACCGGGAAGAGCTTCATCGGAACAGTTTTTTATTGAACTTTATTGAACAGTTCAATAAAAAACTGCTCAAATCAAGCCCTTCCCGGTTATTTTTTTTGCCAATTTCTCGCGGGCACCCTTAAAAATCACGTTATGAACACATTGAGCGGCTCGGATCATCAAAATTTGATCGAAAACTATGAGATTAAGATTTTGGGGGGTTTTTTTAGAGGTTTTTTTAGGGGTCCCCGGAACCGCCCCAATATATATATATATATAGATAGATAGAGAGAGAGAGAGAGAGAGAGAGAGAGAGAGAGAGAGAGAGAGAGAGAGAATGTAAAAATCATTGGGGATGGTTACTATTAGAAAAATAAAATTGAACTTGAGGTAAATTTATCTCTTCAGGCATAGAAGTTAATATTTTGAAAGTATTGAAACTCGCTTCACAGATCATATCCTTTTCCATTTCCCTTCACAAATCTGTCCATAATTCTAATATTCAAACATGGTAAAAAGATGCAAAAAGAGATAAATGAGGGATCACCGAGGATCACCAAACTTACTCTTTTGGAACACATGCCATGCACTGGAACTTACATTAAAGTACATAACTCGCTAGGGGATTAGCCACAACATTGTGGTTGGACATCCTGCAATAAACATTTTCTAGAGGTCCATGCATAATAAGTTACAGACTTGAGAAAGACAAATTTTCATAGAATGTTTTTACTGACATTTAATATTTTCCGAGGGATCCCTAAACTGATATTTGTTTGTACTCTCCTATTATAAATCAATAATACTTGTGTGAGGGTTAGCAAGAAAGCCCTAAAAACTTTTTCTCATCATGTCTAACAACAAAGACCAACAGAAATTGTGACCATAATGGATGGTAGCAATGCTAACTGATACAAACGTAACAAACACACAAATTCTAATAAACCAACCGGATGATTAAAATAACTCAAACGAAGTTCATATACTCGATCCTTTCTCAGAGTCTAATGAATGCATTAAGCATATAATGGCGTAATGCTTACCTGTATGTAGAATGTATTGAAGTCATTGTAGCCATCCCTGCACAGGAATAGGAAGTTGTTGTACACATTTTAGTTACTGATGGCAAGCGGTTAGCACTTTGGCTTCCAGGTACATTAAGTTTCAGAAGCAGAAAGTGTTTCTTCTTAAGGAATCAGTATGGATCAAAAAGGAAAACATAATATAACATCAAGCGAAAAGAGTAAGACCAGTAACAAAGAAACTATATTACTGCTACCACGTTACTAAGGACTCCAACAAAAATAAATATCAGAAATAGGCAGTAAATAAGTCGTTGACCCCGCTGACAATATAAAAAGCAAATCGAAATGGTTTACAGAGACACTAAAGAGTTTCTGAGTTGAACAATTTAACGCGAAGCAATTCATAAGGATGCTCGGCAGGCTTTGCAACTGCATGCCATGCATATGTCAGATGCCATCAGAGTAGTCATCCATGCAAAGGCATTTGTCAGGATGCTCCCAAACTTCACATGTGCATGTCATACACTTAAATGCAGTCAGATAATGACGTTTGGAACCCCAGCTATGAACTACAATGGCTTACAGAAAAATGCAGATACATTCAATGAGTAGGAGCTCAGTCAAGGGTCACTCCAGCGAAAAAAGATGTGAAGAAAAATAACTGGACTTCCACTTCAGGATCACTAAGAGAGAGAGGACCTGGCAAGGTATAGCTGTGGCCGGTGAGATGGTGCCTAGTTTCACAGAGACAAAATCTTGAGCCCAAAGAAGCAAGACTACTGACCTTGCAAAAGGTGTGAAATCACGGACACAAACAAGATAGAGTTGCAATGATCATCTTTGAGAACCACAAGTTGACATGGTGAAATAATGGTCACAAAAAAGATCAGCAAAGCTACCCACTATCCATTTTCTTTTGGTTAGTCTATTGTCGCCAGTGATGACTATTCTCAACTTGCATGACTTCACTAGTCATAAGATGGGCATGACTTCCATGGTACAGTTGTTCATACAGATTAGAGCGATAAGATATTTCTTCCCAGAGAAGGCATTCGGGCTCTTTCCATTGTTTTTGGTTTCTGGAGGAGTGGCATGTCAAGTAGAACAAATATTACCGAAACAAAATAAAAGGTATAGGAAGTTATGGTGCCTCTACATAAGAACGAAACAAGCATGATAAACCTTCACCCAAAAAACAAGAAAACATATAAATTTTGAGAAGAAAAAAAATCTACAATTTTATCAGGGTTAGGAAAAACCTGCCCATGATTCCGATGTCACAAAAATAGAAATATATTTCTTACTACTTTGTTTCTCTATGCCATCCCACTTCACACATGAACTAGGAGACTAAACCTCATAATAGACACAACTTTTGTATCAAGAAGCTACATGCATGCTCCTAGCAAATGAGCAAATTCCCAAATGATAATTAAATCTCAAATGATATTGCCACCGACCCATGATACAAAGATGTCAAAACTTCCGTTTAGAGCGTTCTACTTGAGAAGTAAGAAACATAAAATAAGGTACTTAAACCCTCATAATAAAGCTACTACATACTTATCATAACGAGGGGCATCACGGTCTAAACGAGCAAGGGTACCAGCCAAAATGGAGACCTGCATGTTCAAAGTGCAGTTGAAAATAGCTAAGAATCCAGTTTTGAAAAACATACAATGATTCAAGACTAGTGAGATACTGACGACACAACAAAAGTAGGAGGCTACAAAAAGTTATGACATTATCAGCTTAGAAATTAGTAAACAAATCGGGAGGAACAAAAGCCCAAAGAATACTACAATGTTACCATTAAAGACCTGGCACACATTGCATACCAATTTCATCCACAATATCAATGGGGAAAAAACTATCACAGTCCAGGTTGAATGATCTCATTATCTTAATCTCCAACTTTGTGTTGTACTCATAACTTGCATAGGGACATTATTGTATTTCGATGATGCACAAAAACGATTTTATGAGATATTTCTGGCTTCACAATCTCTATTTTACATCACACGCAGTTCCATAAGTCGACAGTGTAGACAAAACACCTTAGGCCCGTTTGGAAAGGTGAAAATAGAAGGAAGAGTGTGAATACGTCTCTAGGGCTACTTTAATCCAGCTATTTCAAATGATTTGACATGAGGAGTGACAAGTCATTCTAATCATCTCATTCAAGGCAAAACGAGATCAGCTAATGTAGAGGAAAAACTAGAAAAGTTTATCTTCTCCCCGCACCATTCTAATATAAGAAAGAAGATGGACCCAAGCGTCCAAATACCACACTTTTTTTAGAAAAGATTCCTGACTTCAACAAACTGTAAATGAGGCTTGATGCGTGATTGTTTACACTGTTAGGCTATGTTTGGCTGGCAGCATTCTTGAGTTGAGAAGGAATTGGAATGGGATTCCGGATTCTTAAGATTACAATGTTTGCATTAGTATGAATGGGAATGTGATTCCTAACGAGTGAATCATGGGGAAATCAAATTCCTGCACAGAGGGGGAATGCGACCACCCCGCTCCCCCGGTGGAATATGATTTTTGTTTATTAGTAATTGACATACTTCATGCCAGTCTTCACTAACTCCATTTCAGTAGCAAAAAGGTTAGAGAAGTTACATAGAGATTTCTTTTGGGGTGGTTTGGGGGAGGAACTTAAGTATCATCCTGTGAATTGGGATACCATTTGTTCTGCAGTTTTGCTTAGGTGTTTTAGAGTGACAAGACTTGCTATTTAAAATCAAAGCTTATTGGGGAAATGGTTATGCCGATTTGCTTCTGAAAGGGATAGTTGGTGGAGAAAAGTGGTGTGTCTAGGCATCAGGCAGGGTAGGGTGCATAGTCATCGTAGGAAAGTAGTTTGCCGCATGGGGTGGGGCTTTGGAAGGGAATTATGTGAGAGTTGGGCGAGTTTTCTTGGCATACAAACATGAAGGTGGGGGCGGGGAGGAGAGCAAAGTTTCGAAAACATGTTTGGTTTGGGGATGTAATGTTGAGAGATGCTCCTGTTTCTATGTTTCACTTGGCGGTGGAAAGGGGCAGGGCGGATTATTTTAGGAAGGATGGAGAGACAGTGTGGTGGGGTATTGTGCTCCGTACGGAGGTACAGGACTGGGAATTAGAGGAGGTTCTTGCTCTTTTGGAAAACCTATATGAGATGAGAAACTTGGGAGCGGGGAGGATTTTTTGAGGTAGAAGTCAACGGCACATGGATCTTTTTGGGTGAAATCTTTTTACTTGGAGAACCTAATATTCCAAGAGAGCCATTTTGGGCACTCGTGCTCCAACCAAGGTTTCTTTCTTTGTGAGGTGTGTAGCTAAAGATAAGATTCTCACTATAGATAATCATATAGGGCGTAGGAAGGTAATCGTGAATTTATGTTGCACGTGCTTCAGAGATGGAGAATTAGTGGCGCATAAGGTTATTCATTGTCTGATCACCAGGGACATTTAAGTTACGATTCTCTTTGGGTGGAACATGTCGTGGGTTTTTCCTACGACAATGGTGGAGCTTATTCAAGAATTATATGGGATAGAGTGGGTAGACAAAGACGGAATCTTTGGAGGTTCATTCAGTTGTGGTGATGTGGCCCCTTCGGCGAGAGGAATCGTAAATATTTTGACGGCAACGAGATCTCGTTGCTTAACTAGAGTCTCTCTTTTTTTCTGGTTTGGTGGGAGTCAAGGGAGTATAAACCTACCCTTATCAATTTCTTGACATGTTAGATATTAATGGCGTTTAGAGCGGTGTACAGGCACTGTTTTTTATTGGTCTCTTTTGGTACTGTCGGCTTTTTGGCCTATTGTTCTTCGCATACTTTTATACATGGGCGGCATCCCCTTAATGCCTTTTCAAGAAATTTATTAGGTGGCAGTCAAGGGAGTATAAACCTACTCTAGTCAATTTCTTGACATGTTAGATATTTTTGGCATTTGGAGCGTGTAAAGATTCTATTTACTGGTTGGTCTCTTTTGGTATTGTCTTTGTTTTAGGCTATTATTCTTTGCTTTCGTTTGTCCACGGGTGGGATCCCCTTAATGCCTTTTAAGAAATTTACTACTTATCGAAACAAGATTTCTTTGAAGAGGAATCAAACGGATGCCACCCAGTACAAAAGCAATGAGGAACAAAAAGGCCATAAAGCTGAAAACACCAAAAAGAGTGCAATGAATAAAAAGACCTATGCAATGGGAACATTTAAAGTTGTCTCCTAATTCACTGAAATCAACTAAAGTAAACCTATCTGTTAGATTATTATGGGTTTATTTGTAATTAGTTTATTAGTTGTTCTATTGTGTAACTAGTTCATTCTCTAGGACCATAGTGTAATTAGTCTAGTGTGTTGTATAACTATCTCACATTGTAATCATTATTATTCTATGAGAAAATAACCCTAATCTTTGGGTTCCCGTTCCACGTCTCTCTCTTCCTTTACAATTTCACATGGTATCAGAGCGTACGATCGCTTACGTTATGGGTCTTCATTGTTTGGTTGCTTTGTTGCTTCATTTCAGCAACTCCAGTTGGCTCCGACAGACTCAATTGCTCGTCGGTCAACTGGGCAATCTCCAACAGACTCCTCTACCTTCCGACAGACTCATCTACTCCTTTTTCACGAAGTCGATCAGTCCCTTCTGCCCTAATCTGCCTTTGCCAGGCCCTGTTTTCATTCCGACACTCTGTTTTCATTCCGATAGCAACTTCCGACCACCAGCGAACCCTGTTCTCATTATGACAGCACTCATTTTCACTCAAATGGGACTGGGTCAGATCTGGGTGCACTCGTTTGGTACTCGGTAGGGTACGTTTACACTCCTTGGTACTCGGTCAGAAGTTTTCAAAGGGTCTCGAACCATCTGGGGTGTTTCGTCTGAGGTGTTTACAAATGGTATTGACTGGGGTATAGGTTACACAGTTTATAGTGACTGGGCTGTTTTTTTTTTTTTTTTTTTTTTTTCTCTGAGGTATTGACTAGTCTTGACTGTTTTTTTCGTAGCCCTTTACTATTTTTTTGTCAAATTGTCGGAGGATAAACAAAAGGCTTCCGCTAGTCCAAAGGATGAGTTGAGTCGTGTAGGGACTCCGGATAACTATTCTCTGGATATTTGCCATATTAAGTTGGATGGTACCAACTATTTGATTTGGTCTCGTAATTTTACTTTGGCTATTGAGGCCAAAGGGATGTCAGAGTTCATTGAGGGCTCTGTTACTCCACCTGTTGAGGCGATTGAACTCAAGAAGTTTAAATCTCATAAATCGTTAGTCATAACCTGGTTGTTTAACTCTATGAGAGCTGATATTCGCCATACCTTCCTGCTTATTGATACTCCACATCAAATTTGGACTACTGCAGCCCAAACCTATTCTCAGAAAGGTAATGATGCACAATGTTTTGAGTTGAGGAAGAGACTTCGTGCATTAGAACAAAATCATCAATTCGTCGCTATGTACTTTGTTGACTTGAGTGGAGCATGGTAGGAATTTAATTATTATCAGGGGTTTCAGACTGTTTGTGTTATTGATGCTGCAAATTGGCTGAAGAGGATAGAGAAAGAGTGTGTTTATGACTTTGAGACTTTCTTGCTAGTCTTGATGTGGAATATGATCCGATTAGAGTGCAGGTGTTGGGTCTGTTTCTGTCTTCGGGAGAGGCCTATGCCATAGTTCAGCAGGAGGAGAGTAAGAGGGGTGCTATGGTGCATACTCCTACTTCTGATCGTTCTGCCTTGGTTGCCATTCCTCCGGGTCAGTTTGGTTGTAATGGTGGGCTTGTTCCACAGAGTGGTAAGTCACAATCTGGTGCTAGCAGTGGGCCTATTGATTGTGAGTCACTCCGGTGTGATTATTGCCACAACACCGGCCATACCAAGGTTTTCTGTTAGAAGTTACATGGTCGTCCCTCTCGTGGGCGAGAGGATAGACGCAGTGGACGCGGTGGTCGCGGTCGTGGTTTCATGCGTTCTCAGGCGCAGGCTCATGTTTTGGAGTCTACAGTTGCTACCTTGCCTAATTCTGGGTTCGGTACTGGAGTTCAGGCACCTTCCCATCATGTTAGTGGATTTTCTCCGAGGGAGATGCAAGCTCTCAGGCGCCTAATGGCTCGGGCTGATTCTCCATCTACTATAGCTCCCACTTCCGCAACAGGTTCCACTTCATCCTATTTTGCTCACACAGGTATTCCGGCTAGCGCAGTTACTGTCACTTCTGTTATTCCTTGGATTACAGATTTCAGTGCTTCAGATCATACGACAGGTTGTTCCTCAGTATTTGATTCTTACTCTACTTGTTCTGGTAAGGATAAGGTCAGAATCGCAGATGGATCATTCTCTGCTATTTCAGGGAAAGGTTCCGTTTGCTATTCTCCCTCTATTTCCCTTTCTTCAGTTCTACATATTCTAAACTTTGCCACTAACCTTCTGTCCGTTAGTAGTCTTACTCGTATTGCAAATTGTTCAGTGACTTTTTATCCTACTCATTGTGTTTTTCAGGAACTGGACATGGGCAAAGTGATTGGCAATGGTAAAGCACAGGGTGGCCTATATTTTTTGGAGTCTGCACCTCGTCTACCCATGTCTTGTGGTCTTGCTCTGCAAGCAGATATGAGTTCAGCTCTTTCTATGTTACATCAGTGGCACCGTAGATTGGATCATCCCTCTTTTGGGATTTTAGAGAAACTTTTTCCTACTTTAATTAAGCATTGTTCTAGGAGTCAGTTTTTTTGTGAAGCTTGTGAGCTTGGAAAACATAGACGTTCATTTTATGCACCTATTAATAAACGGAGTGCTTCTCCTTTTATGGTTATTCATTCTGATGTTTGGGGTCCTTCCCCTGTTACCTCTCTTAAAGGTTTTCGGTGGTTTGTCACTTTTATTGACTGTTATTCTCGTGTTACTTGGGTGTATTTACTTAAGTCAAAAAGTGAAGTCTTTTCTTGTTTTAAATCTTTTCATGCGATGGTGCGCACTCAATTTGATACGAATATCAAAATTCTCCGTAGTGACAACGGCACTAAGTATATCGATAGGAATTTTAGGGCTTTTCTGGATGAAAATGGTATTCTTTTTCATACGACATGTGTTGACACTCCACAACAAAATGGAGTTGCTGAACGCAAAAATCGTCATCTTGCTGAAGTTGCTCGCTCTTTTTTGTTCACCATGAATGTTTCAAAATATTTATGGGGAGAAGCGATTTTGACTGCAACTTATCTTATCAGCCGTATGCCATCCAGTGTTCTCCACTTCAAAACTCCTATTGAGTCTCTCTAATAGTTCTCGTGTCTTGACTCTTCCCCCGAGAGTTTTTGGTTGTTTGTGTTTTGTTCATACTCCTCACCCTTCTGATGGCAAATTGGGTCATACAGCCTATAAATGTGTTTTTGTTGGGTATTCTCCTACCCAGAAGGGCTATAAATGTTATGATCCTCACTCGAGGAAGTTTTTTTGTCTCTATGGATGCCATATTTTGGGAAACCGAGTCTTTTTACTCTCCCTCCACTCCATCTCTTCAGGGGGAGCAACATGTTAGTCAGGGAGAGATGAGGGAGGAAGAGGTGTTTACATCTCAGAATCAAGGGTCATGGTCTCTTCGTTTTCGTAGTGAGGGGGAGAAGGAGAAGTCTGGAGTGGAACCAGTGTATGTTGATAGTGCAAAACAGGACATTGGTGGACGAGTGGATGGGGACAGACGTACCAGACCAAGTGAATGGCCTACTACCTTGGCAACGTATCAAAAGAAAGACAAATCTTCATGTGTACTGCCACCTTGCCAATCACCATCCCCTACTTCAATTCCATCTCCTCAGCTAACTCATTTGGTAATGAATCTTCTCCTATTGATCCTCCTATTATTGATTCTGATAATCTTCTTATTGCTCTTCAGAAAGGTGTTAGGTCATGTACTCAACATCCCATCTCCCAGTTTGTCT